>JABUQX010120764.1:0-15705 GCA_015478945.1 Trachelipus rathkii | reverse complement strand
TAAATTGTTCATTCTTTGATAATTTTTTGTAAAATTGTTCTATAACATGCACGTTACAACCCAAACTTATTTTTAATGCACTATTTTACTTCCTTCAGTTATATGAGGTTATCACTTAAAGAATTTTAATTAAAAAATAACAGTAACTTTCAGAACATTTTAAAAACTGAACGATTAATATGATTTACGCTAGTAAAAGAAAAAATCATAATTCTTCGTCATTTTCTTTTCAAATTAATTAGAATCACGAGACCATGAGCTAGTTTTAAAGAAAGACCCCAAATGCGTTTCCGGGATTTCCTGTATTGAACCGATCAGTACCTCGTATTGCAGTGACGCCATTCATTATGAAGCGCAGTGATAAAGAACCAGTTGTTGGAAAGACTAGATGTGATATAACCTTCCTGTTGAGTGAGGATATTTTCTTGTTTTGTCATGCATAATAAACATAATAGTTTATGTACAGCATACAGATGAACACGAGTTACTTATAGAAATTATTTATTTGAGCCAAGATATTATGTTGAGCCAGGTTACGCTAAAAAATTTTAGGTTAGTATGTTTAGTTCGGTTAGGTAAGGATAAATTAAGTTAGCCAATGTATTAAGAAAGATTGGTTGAACGGCAAATAGCTAGAGAGTAGCCGTAAAGTTGTGCTAGGATTTATATTTTGTGCAACATTTGGTTGCCATAGTGATCCTCTATAAATTTATCAATTAATAGTGGCTGTATAATTAAAAAGCTCTTTGTGCTAAGTTTCAAATTTTGTGCAGCATTTTGCGATTGCCATAGCGATCATCTATGAAATTAATAGCTGCATTCACCATTAAAATTTAATTTTAAGGGTAGAACCCTATTTTTGGGTTTCAGTTTCAATCTCATGTGGGGACTTTCCCGTTTCAGATTCCTTTGGAATCATCCTTCGTCATCGTTACTCCTTCATCTTCATCTCTTATTCACTCTGTGTAGTTCTTCTTCTGCTAAGCACTCTGCGCTTTTCGTCTGTAACTCCACTGGCTCCGACTCCGGCTCAACTATGGTTCATTTGCTCCGACACATAAAACTTCTCAGTATCCAACTTGTTCATTCTTCCTCCACCTAAATCTGCTACGCACTCTGTTTTTCTTCTGGCTTTGGCTCAGGACTCCGGCACATGAGTCAACTCAGACTCCGTCCTTTTCCCTAACTCCGATTCATCCACCGAGTCCTTTCGGCCATTTATTTTTTATCTGTCTACAACCATTTCCAACTTAGGGGACTCAGCACCCACGTACATAGGGAGTAACGGCTTGAAACTGCGGTTCAGGCAAGATGACACCACCAGCTAATGGGTGCCAAATTTAAGGGGAATACATCAACTAGAACTCCCCTAAATTGGGGGTAGATAAAAAATGGGCGGGGCTTGTTTGCACACGGTGGTTGTTAATACAACGATTATATCAAGGGAGAGTGCTAAATAATAGTAATGATTTTCTTTCGATTACGTTTTTCACTGTAATAAGTCAACCAGGGCACGTAGAAAGACGATTTAAATATCCATTTGGGGGTAAAAGACCTTGATAAATCGATTGGAATCATCAAAAATAATGTACCAAACATTTAAAGCCTTCTATAAACCCAAAAACCCCCTTTTGGGGGGATAAATCTCAAAGTTCAGGTTAAAAATACTTAGAAAACGGTCTTTCAGACCTCAAAATCGGTCTCACCGACCTTAGAAACCCTAACTTTTACACATCAGGTGTCAAAATCTAACAAAGTGATGGAAATTTCTAAGTCAAATGCCGACATGACTTGAAAATTCCTGCCGTTCAGGAGCTCCAGAGCCTCCGAAAACGTTCTTTCAGGTCTCAAAAGCGGTCTCCCAGGCCCTGGAAACCCCATCCTTGTCACGTCAAGCCAGAAAAACCTAATGTTGCAAAATGTTGCACATGTTGCTTTGCAACATCCGATTTGGTCAAATGTGCTATCAGTTCCGCACCCCTTATTGCTATGGCCGCAGTAACATCCTGACGGCTTTGTGTATCGTAACCAACTTTCAACTCTGTACATAAAATCTCACAACTTGGGCATAAGACTCCAAGCTTTTAAGGGGCTTAAATCTGACAGGATAATTTAATTTTAGCTTACATTAGAAAGAGTAACTAGGGTTATGTACAAGTTTTTATATGTAGGAAAATTTAGTTTACATAATATGCAAACCTTCTTAGAGGCTATTGAGAGCCAGAACGTGGTAGGTGTGCACCAGAAAAACTCACATAAAGAATATTAGCTACACGTTTGCAAACATTCTCTCCGTACATAATTTTATTTGGACCTTACACAACACACACACACCCTCTTCTCATAGCACATAAAAAATATATTATATATATATATATATATATATATATATATATATATATATATATATATATATATATATATATATATATATATATATATATATATATATAATAATATATATTAATATATATAGAAACTGTATCCTATAAGAAGGAAATGACATAACGAGTGGCATAATATTCGAACAATCAGCGCAACTCTGCTCATACCAAGACCCGCAGTGTCACCACGCTTTAGCTAAACTCCAATAGAAAGATCGCGAAAGTTTCCACAAGTTGCTTTTATCATGTTAATTTTATATGTTAGATTTTTTTTTTTAATTTTTTTATTTTTTTTAGGGGCTCGAGCCGAGCCCGACGGGGGACAGAAGGGACGAAGTCCCCCCCGTCGATCCCCCCGCTGAGCCGAGACACCCTGGCCTTTTGACATTTGCTATTTAATCTCTGGAGTATTTCCTTTAGTTAAAAAAAAAAAACTTTATGCAGCCTCTGTTACCCGCACTTATGCGATGTGATATGAAAAAAACGATTACATTTTTCGTTCGATATATATCGGTTAATTTGGCTTTATAAAGGGGAAAGTCATATATATATATATATATATAATATATATATATATAATATATATATAAGTATATAATTATATATTAATATATATATACTTATATAATCAATATAAATATATATATATTAAGATATATAGTAATACCAATTCTTCCTTTAAAAGATAGATTTAAGCCGAACCTCATATATCGAACGAGCGATTTCAATATTCGTTTTTTCGATTATTTCAAGCAATATAGAGAGCGTCAAAGTTCCCAATAACAGTTTTTTTTTTAAACTAAAGGAATACCCAAGATTAAAATAGGCAAGATGTCAAAGAGTCAGGGTCTTCGGCCTCAAAGCGAGGGACGACAGGTGGGAACTTCGTTACCCCCGCTATGTCTCACCGTCCGGCGAGCACCTGTAAAAATAAAAAAAAAAAAAAAATAATAAAAAAAAATAATTAAAACAAAGAATTAAATATAAAAAAACATTTAACATGAAAAAACTTTAATAGTTTTAGGATTTCGCTAAGGGGCAAATACCATGTCTGGCGTGCAAATATTTATTCTCGATTCTTACTAAGGTTGGGGAGTTTCAAACAATCGGATGATTTAACCCCGGTGTATGGCACTACTCGGTCACAATCGAGCCGCGAGGCAAGTGAAAAAGAGGTGTGTGTTAGTTATTGTAACCCAGTTAGTTACAGCCGAGGCAAACTTCAGAGCGTTTCAGCGTTTGGAAAGAGGATAATTTCTATTATCTGTATTGTGGATTTAAAATGTATAACCTCACGTATTAAACACCCAGGGAAAGTGAGCGAACGGGCCGGTTACCTCAGAGTATAAGGAATAAAACAAGGAGATATCACGCCTGAGGAATCTGCTGAAAAGGAATAAAAAGAAGCTCTCTTACATGTGGAGTATACGCTTTATTATATATGCTGTACAGATAAATTCTAAAAATTTTAATTGTATTAAATTCACAATAATAATCATGGTAATTACCAACTTATCCCTTAACCTCCACTTCAATCTTTCTTTCAATTTAATATATAATTTCCTAAATGAACTAATATCTAGTGGTCTATCTTATATTAACTATGTACGAGCTATAATTCAGTATGGTATGCTCAGGAATTTAAATGAAAACTCGAAGAAAAGATGCATTCTCATCTTATGTAATGAGAATTGTCAACATATACGGATTTAGGCAAATCTAATTCTTTAAGCAATAATAAGCTATAAGTCGATTAAATATATAATTAGTTAAAAATTGTATAAAAAATATTCTGAAAATTAAATAGATATAAGGATACATGTATTGTAATAAATCTTTATACTATGAATACCACGGTTTATCATTTATTTTTAGAATCATTTTTTATTCTGAAATAATACTAATAAGTTTACTTGTAATAAGAAAGCTAACATATCATGATAAATGCATTTTTGTGAACATGGAACATTAATATTAGGTCTATACTATATATAACATGTGATTTTAACTATAACATAGAATATAATGGATGATTATTTTTTTTTTTTATAGAAAAAATTTGCATATTCTAAAACAAAGCATTAAATTGGATAACTTTATCTTATGTCACGCGATCAATATACGTATTTTTGGTAAACAAAAGAATAAGAATATGCTCTAAAGCTTTAAACAACTGATGGCAGATAAATTAAAGCATAGTTTTCCATATAAAGTAATGATCGATAGCAATGTGCTGTAGAGTTTCGCGTCTGATATTCTTGTCCCGTGATTTTGAAATTACGTTTTAAATAAACATAACGGATAAATACTGTATTTAAAATGGCAATTCTATGTCTGAAATCTAGTTAAGTAAAATTCGAATCTGTAGCGAAAAACGCCTATATTTGGATGAGTACTGTTGAGGTGTCAGTGAATAATCATGACAAAAAAGAAAGTATCATCTAGATTAATACGTATAAACATTCCACTCTAACATGGCGGCGTTTAAAAGTATTTAGTAAGGCGTACGTTTCAATGAGACAAGGCGGTATTGACTATTATGTTAACATGTTAAGAAAGCCAAAAGAACGGGCCATATTGTGTACGCAGAATCAAATAATTAATGGTTATTAAACATTTATATTATAATTTTATGAGCTTATTATAATAAAGAGAGAGATTTCACTCAAATAAAACTGGTAAGCTTGGTAAACACTACTCAAATAGAAATGCAAAAGCAACTACTCCAGGTTCTTCTTTACATAGCTGGATGTTGCTATCCGATTGGGGACTCTTCACTACCTTTTATTGAAAATAGTCTATTAAGCACGCGTTCTTAGTAGAACCAGTGACATGTAGAAAATTACATTTCCCACAATTCTCAGATAGAGAGGTATCTGAGGTCTAGAGAATTGAGGACCCATTCCGTGATCCAAGCAACAAGTGTCATCTCGACCTAGACTCTACTTATGAATTAATTCGTCTTTGACATATTATGATAGAGACCACCTAGGGGGTATTGATCTTTTCTCTTTCGAGCACCGTTGGAAGACCTACGAATAGCTGATTATATGTATCGAAATTGAAACGATCAAACAGAGTTCCTGGGAAGTATTACTTTTGAATCGAGTTCAGACAATCGTTATGAGAAGTCGCCCACCGGGCCCCAAACGCGAAACTGCATCCTGGGACAACGGAGGTCATTACAACTATCAATCTTTAGTCTTTTGGGGTATGCATTTGTGTAGAGTGCCTTTAGTAAAACAGTATGTTATGTGTACAAATATAAAAGCCACCACTTCATACAAGTAAATAAATATTGATTTATTTACAGCTTATTCCGAACATGAGTTATTCGTATCACTCAATACTTTTAGACGATTCCGTTTCTATTTTTAATTTGAGTTTAAGACAAGCTTATCTTTTGAATGTATCGTATTTGTTGGATATCAAGTATATTTATTTAAAACACAGTACAGGACAGCCAGACAAGGTGAAAATACTAAGAGTCATCATTAGCAAGAAAACTTTTTATTACTTCTTATATTGAAACTCTTTACCTTTAATTTCATTCATACTCGGATATCTAATTTCTTTTACACTCGCTATTATCATATTATGTACTATCTAATACTGTACGTAGTATATGTATATATAAATAATATTATATATTTAATATTATATTATGTTATATATATTATTAATATATACTATATATATAAATATATAAATATATATATATATATTTAATTATAAATAAATAATTAATAAATTTATATTATAATATATATACAAGTTACCTCAATCTGCCTGAAATGCCTAACTATAAGCAAAGAGATATATACTATATAATATATATAAATATATATTATTATTATATATTATATATATTATTATATATCATGAATTTATATAGTATAATATAGTCTAGTATTATATATAATATATAATAAAACATAGATCATATTATAAATATATATAAATTATCAGTTAAATTATAAAATAAAAATGTAAATATAAAAATATTTTAATCTTATATACAGGAGTTTCACTATGTACAAAAAATTATATTTAGTAAATTTTGGTATAATTATAATTTCTTTTGTATAAATATAATATCTATTATGACAAAAACTATATTATATAAGTAACGTGTAGTATATATATATATGATTATATATATATCAATCAGGGAAAATATTTTTTTTAACAGATATTAAAAACTCTGCTGCTTCATTTATTATATTATAAATTCTTTTTTTTATGATCTAAAGGTGTTTATTCGGCTCTCTCTCTCTCTCTCTCTCTCTCTCCTCTCACTTTATTAATACATATTATAAATCATAAGCCAACATATCTGGATGTATACCGGCTCATTTTAAAGACATAACGTTTAAATAGTATAATACTCAATTATAATTATTAATTCTTATATATATATATAATAGTTCAGTATTATATATATATATAATTATATATTATAGTATATAATTCATAATTCATAATTTTATATGTATATTTTTTTTGTGATCTTGATAATAGATGAAAAGTTATCACATTTAACTTTAAATTGTTCCTTCATATAAATACTTTTATAACAGTGATAGCTTATTGTAACAAAGGTATCTTAATGTTTAAAATTGGATTCGATGGATCAACTTTGCTTCATGTGATCTCTATAGGGATTTCATTCCTATGTGCATTAAATATGTATCACATGCGAGTTATTCCATTATTATTATTATTATTATTATTTTATTATTTGTGTATTAGTATTTTATTAATTTTGTTATTATTTATATTATGGTTTATTAAATATTGTTTTATTAACAATTGTTTACATAATTCACTTCTTTCTCCGAGGATACGGAACAGGTAATTTGAGGTTCTATGAATTTAAATATATCAATTATCTTTAAGTTTTATAATAATTAGGTCAAACATATATTAGTTCCATGTGTTGAACTTTCAATTTTGCTCTGATAAATAAAACGAGTATTTAACCAGCGAACTAGGAAAGAAACAACAACTATAGTTAAAATAAAAAAAAATTCACCGAAAGTACTAATGCTATAAACAAATATATAATAATTTTTCTCTCAGCTATTTTTTTGAGGAAATCCCGCAGCTCTGTCACTTTTATAATGTGATCGAAAGAATAGCCAATATTTAATGGCGTTGAGTCGTACTCTTTTTTTCATAAAGTTTGAATAAATCTTTTAAGTTTTACATGTTATAAATCCTTTCATTATGATCACAATATTTCCCCCAAAAATAATAGGAATTTTTTCTTAATTTATGAAATTTTGTAAACAGGATCGACTTCGTTCTTAATGATAAAACTCTTTGCTAGCCGATCACTCTGAGTTGTACGGTGAGTGGCCTTATTTTATTGGCCCTAAATAATAATATATATACAATATATATATATATATATATACTAGTAGTATCATATAGTATAGGTATATTTGATATATTAGGTATACTAATAATAGTATAATTTATTATATATTATTATATATATATATATAGTTATATATATATAAATAGTTCTTAATATATTTTATTAATTATATTAAATACTAAAATATATCATATCAAGTTTAATGTATGTAGCTATCCCGATAGTCAGCATAAACATGCGTCTCTAAATATGATGGATATTGTATCGCATTATTAAATTTGAATACTTGCTCACGCAAGTTATTAAATGCGGTGTTGCGGGTGTAAAAAATATTGAGAAGTTTATTAATTTTGTAGTCTGGAGTTTGCAATAATTTTATAATAGTATTAAGAATTATAAATGGAAATTGATGGGAATTGTTATCTACTGATTTATTATTAAAAATAAACAAAGATTTATATCCTATTATAAATATTAATTATATTATATATATATATCTATATATATATTAAAATAGTGATTTATATACCGTATATTTAAAAATTGATATATGATTATATATAAATATAATATAATATATATATATTTAATGCCATTTTAATTACTATATATATCTATACTATCTAGTATATAAACTGAAAAATTAATGGCGAGAAAGAAACCTCATTTTTCCCTTTGCTGCACAACGTTAATCTCTCCAACCTCTGTGCTACCCATATTAAGCTCTATTTTAATTTAAAGCAGGTAAGCAGAAATACTTATTATTAAGCTCTCTTATATTAATAACTTATTTATTATATATATATAGTATATATGTAGTATAAATTTAGTACGTATTACACGTTGTTGGTCATTCTTTACTGTCTCTTTTGTAGTATATATAGTAGTATAGATAGATATTATTAATTATTATATAATATATAATACTTATATATATATTATATTACTTTTATATATATATGTAATTCTTTTTTTTCTATTATATCTAAATAATATGTACTTCTAACCTTAAAAATTATAAACAATATATAATATAATATCATATTATATATATATATATCTTATATTATATATATATTACTGTAATATATAAATGTATATTATAATATATATATATGTTTATTCACCATTTATTAATATAGTATATAATATAATATAATATATATATATATGAGGCTCAAAATACATGACCTATATATACTACGTATACTATGAACAGTTCTATATTGTTTAGTAGTTTATTAATCATTCTATTAATTTTACTAGAGCCGGAATAAAGGTATTTTCTGAACTAAATGTACTAGAATAGTTTAAAAAAAAAAAAAATACTCTATACTAGTGGGAAATGACTAAACGAAATATAATATATATAAAATAAGTAACATATATATATAATAATCCTTTATATATATATATACCTATAGTACATTATATAATACTTATAATATTATATAATATACTCCAATATATATTATATTACTTACATTATAATATATACAGATATATATATACATATATATATAATATATATATAATATATATATATATATATATTAATTATATATATAAGTACCAATAATATATATAATATTATATATTCCTATAACTATATATAAATTATTTATTTAAATGATTTTATTTTATTATTATATCTATATATAACTTATTATATATTTATAATTAAACTGTATTAATGCGTCTAAAATTATTTATTATTATTTTTTATACATTTTGCCATCACCTCTCGGACATTAGTACAATATTCATAATATATAATAGTATATATTAAATATTATAATAAGATAATATATATATAGAAGCTCATAGGGTTAGAAGAGGTTGGAAGATTACGTGTCAGCAAAGGAAGACTAGTTCTTTCTCGCATAATTTCAGTTTATATAGTATATTACTATATATAATATATATTATTTTTAAATTTTATGTAAAATAATATATATATATATATATATATATATCTATATTATATATATATTATATATAATATATTATATATATATATACTTATATAGTATATATAATATATTTAATATAATATATATGAAATAAAAAATCTTAATTCTTCTTATTTAATTTATGACAATAAACTCCAGAAAACAAATTAAAACTTCCAATATTTTTTACACCCAACAGCCGATTTTATAAATGGCGTTATGCGAATATTTCCAAAATTATGAATTGCGGATACAACAATTTTTAAAGAGTGTTATGCGGATTCGGATGCTAATACATCACTATATTATATTATATAATATATATATATATATTATATATATATATATAATAATAATATATATATATATATATGTATATTATTATAATATATAATTATATAATATATATATATATATATATTATCATTATTCATATTATATATACTAATATATATATATAATATATATTATCAGAGGCCACTCCTACCACTCGGCTGCCTCGGGCTTGCAGAGTTTTATCATTAAAGAAACGATCGATCCTTTACAAATTCATAAAAATTACGATAAAATTCTTATTTTTTTGCGAAAATCGGTCATATGAAAGAAATTATATACATTATACACATAAAACAATTATTAAAATTAAACAAAGAAGAGATAATAAATCATTAAATAATTCTATTCTTCAATCAATTATAAAAGGTACAGCTCGGTTTCTCCAATAGCGAGAGAAAATTTTAAGACAGTAATCACTATGAATTTTGTGAATTTATTTATTTTTTAAACAACAGTGGTTTTTTTCTTACATAGGAATCTAATAAATGCATTTTTTTTTACTTTAAGAAAAAAAAAAATTTAAATAACATTGTATTTGTTCTTAATGCAACATTTCGTGATAAAATAATTAATTTTAAATTCTAATACCGAATTTAGCCTTTGGAATCTCTTACTGTAAATACTATACATTTAATAACAATTTTATAACAAAAATATTAAAAAATAAATGAAAATAATAAAGAAATAAGAAAAACTAATAATAAAATAATAAAATAAATAATAATATATAATATGATAATTAATATTAAAATAATAATAATAGAATATAAATTAATAAAAGAAAAAACAATAACTACCATCGGATCATTTAAATAAAGAAACTTTGTAAAATTAGCAATCAACTTAATAAAAAGACTCTAATGGAATATTTTGGTGTTAAAACAATTATATATAATATATATAATTATATATATATATATATATATATATAGTATATATATTATATGATTATATTATATATAATATATATAATATATATATAATAATATATATATTTATATTTATATATAATAAATAAATATAGAGAGAGAGAGAGAGAAAGAGAGAGAGAGCCCGAGTATAAAAGTTACTTGTCAACCGCTGATTTAGTAATATATAATATAATATTATATATATATATATGATACTATATATATATATATATATATAAATATATACTTAATATATATATATATATATATTTATATATATATATATATATATATTTATAATATAGTATATTATAGTATATATATATATAATATATATATTATATATACTAATATATATATATATATATATATATATATATATATATATATAATATAATATATTTTATATATATATATATAATATATATATTATATATATATACTATATATATATATATATATATATATATTTAATATATAATAATATATATATATTATATATATATATATAATATATAATATATAATATATATATAATATATATATATATATATATATATATTATATAATTATATATACTAGATTATATATAATCGGTGTAAAAAAATTTTGTATCGATAAGAAATGCAAAAGTTAACAGGTAAAAGTTTCTATAAAGGTATGACTTAATGTGCTTAGTTTTTCCGTCTGGCTGTCTGTATTGTTTTACTAAATATCTTGTGTTTACGAAACAGAAGTAATGTTGCAAACTCTAAATTCAAAATGGCGGAGTTAAAAAGTTATATTGAGGAACGAATAACTCTTCGAATAGGTGTAAATAAACATTTATTATTACTGATAGGTTAATTTGTAACAAGCAATAAACCATACCTTGCTAAACTAACTACATTTTATCAAAGACTAAAGATGTTGTTCCGAAAATGACCTCCGTATTCCCAACTCGACGCATCCTAGCGCGTCTATCATCCGTGATGTAGCGGTATTTCATCTCGTTACATCGATAAGAATAATTCAGGAGTCGTTTGATCGTTTCAATTCCGCATCAAATCCTTATGGTAGTCTTCAACGGCCGTTTATATTTTTTTGAGTGTCGATTGAAAGAGTACGTACTAAGGTCTTTAAGTCCCCAAAGGCAAGGGGGTGTGAGAGTTCAAAGGAGTTTAAGGTGGTGGACCTGCCTGGCCATCGACTGGCCATCTCGAAGCCTATCCATTGATTGGGAAAGATCTCATTCAGGTTTTAACTGCAGCACTAAAGTTTGCAGGAGCCCCATCATGCATAAACCACAAGTGAACTTCTTCTGTTTCAAGTTATTAACTTTGACTATTATTGGTCCTTTCATGTTCCAATACTAAGAATTTATATTGTCACCTTATTAATGTTTAAGTTGTATTTATAGCTAAAATATTACAATTAATTCTGCGTACACAATACGGCGTTTTTTGGTTCTTAAACATTTTACTAAGTCATCCGTTCATTGAAACGTCGCCTCAAATACTTTAAACGGCCTTTATGAATTTATAGTAAATTTAAATCACTTCTTTTGCATCATTTAGCACTACACACAAAGTACTCATCCCAAATAAGCGCTTTACGACCTATCTGAGTTGTTTCGTAAGATACAAAATATTAGTAGTAAAAAACACATAAGACAACCCAGACGGAAAACTAAGCACATTACGTCATCCCTTTATAGAAACTTTTACCTTTCGATTCTTTGCATTTCATATCAATACCAAAAATTTTACCATAATTTTTGAATTCACCCTATATATATATATATATATATTATTATAGTCTATATTAATATATATATATATATTATTATATAATTATATATATATTATGATATATATATATTTATAATTATATATATATATATTCTATATATATATTAATAGAGTATTATATATATTATATATATATATACTATATATATATAGCAAACTTCTTTAAAAGGATGTTACATAAAATACAGACCCCTATCGAAATATCGCGAACACTAATCGTCTAACCATGCACTGTGAAGTGTTAACTTAAACTCCAATAGAAGACGAGAAAAAGTTGCCACATTGTTCGCTTATTATATCCATGTTAATTTATTATATTATAATTTTGTTTTAATTTTTTTTTTATTTATTTTATTTAAGGGGTAAGAGCCGACGGTGGGACATAGGGGGACGAAGTCCCCGCCCTTCGTCCCCGCGGCACCGAGAGACCCTGACTCTTTGACATCTTTGCTATTTAATCTGGGGGTATTCGCTTAGTTTAAAAAAACAAAACGTTATTGGCCAACCTGACGCTCTATTGCCTTGAAAATAATCGAAAAAATCGATACATCGCTCGCTCGATATATATCGGTTAACATCCTTTTAAAGTGAAATTTCCTTATTATATATATGAATATATAAATATATAATAATTATTTATATATATATATATATAATATATATATAATACTATTATATATATATATATAATATATAATACTATATTATTATATATATATTATGAACTTTCCCTTCAAAGGTAGTTAACCGATTATAACGAAGAACAGATTGTATCATCGATTTTTTCGATTTATTTCAAGGCAATAGTGCGTAGGACGACACCAAAACGTTTTTTTTTTTTTGAAATAAAGGAATACCCAAGATTAAATAGCAGATGTTCAAAGGCCAGGGTGTCTCTTCGGCCTTCGCGGACACGGGGGGACGTTCGTTCCCCCTTCGTGTCACTCCGTCGGCTCGAACACCCAAAAAAATATAAAAGAAAAAATTGTAAAAAAAAATATTTTTTAACTTTTTAACGATATTACAGTTGGTATATGTTTTTAAACGGCCCACATTAAGATATGTTGGTTCTTTCAAAAATCTTTATCAAAATACAAATAAAAAATAAATGGCACAAGCCAGTAATGTTATCGCTAAACAGAGTTAAATTATAGCTGTCTTTAAATTTTAAAATTTTCCAAAAAAAAAAAAGAATAGCATGCAGGAAACCTATAGCTATCACATTATTAATCTTTACTCATAAAGAGTGAAAACGGGTCAAGGTATGTTGGCTCTCTATATTTAGGACGTGTTATATGAAATAAGAATTCTAAATAAGTTACCAAACAAAGTAGGTACAAAGTTACAAAAGTTACAATCTTGTTCTATTTATTCAAAATTTTCCGAAATTTGTTCACTTCTTAACTAATTTTAAACGACTTATTTAACTTAGTCTTCAAAGCTGAGCAGCCTACATTTCAGAGTATGTTCTCTCTTTGACAAGTGAGATGCTTTATAAAACAGAGTAAAATTAAATTCCAAAACCACGTACTTAACTTAATTGAATATATGAAGAGCCTACAGATCATAGCTAGCCTTACATAACGTTTGTTGTCGAAAAGAATATGCATCTTAGTTTTTTGAAACTTTTTTTTATAACGATCTATATTGGTCTATGTTTTTAAGCGGCCCACATCCAGGTATGCTGTCTCTCTTGCTTACGGAAACATTTATTAAAAACTATATAAACTAAAATCCCGAAAACCCCGTAGTGCAAAGGTAAAGAGTTTAAAATAAAGTTTCTTTTAATAAAATTGTTTATAGTTAAGGGAAACTACAATTATTTTTAAAGGGAATGGGCACTTTTAGGCGACCCTAATGCGATACGGTGCATTAAATGGAAACGGGCTCACATTCAAGATATGTTTTTTTTTTTTTCTTGGCTCTCTTATTTTTAGTGATCGTGCTCTATATGACAATTTTATTATTAATATTAGAGTAATGTTACCAAACACCGTTAGGTAAACAGTTTTTATCAAAAGTTCAATCTGTTGTTCGGTACTTATATTCAAATATTTCCAAACTTTATTTCTCAATTCTATAACTGGTTAACGACTTAAATTATGTCTTTTAAATGAGCCGGGCTACATTCACAGATTATTTTAGCTCTCTTTACAAGTTGAGATCTGCTTTTATCATTTGAAAACAAAAGTAAAATATTAAAAATTTTTTCCATTTAACCACAGTAACGCGACCAAGTTATAAGTAGCATTCAATTCTTGCGTGCTTAATAAAAAAATTTCGAAAGAATTCTTGGCAATTATTTTTTAACTTTATTAATCTGTTTACGTACTTTTTTATTAAGAGTCATCTTACAGATTTATCGCTTTACCGTATCTCTCTTGCTTTGGAAATGCTTTATAAGAAAAACAAATTATTAAAAATAATATATCCTTTATAAATGTTTCATTGCAAAGGTAAAAGTTAATAATAAAAGTTCTTTTAATTGAATTATTTAAAAAAAAAAAAATCTCCTATTAACTCTTATTTAGTTAAGTTATTCAAGTATTTTGTACAAGAAAGGATTTTTGGTAAGGCATCATCAAGATATGGTTGGCTCTTACTTATTTTCAAGGACTGTGATTTTCAAGAAAACAAAATTCTAATAAATTGATAAACCACCGTAATTGGTATCTAAGTACTATTAAGAAATTAACAAATGTCTATGGTTCCGTTTGTGAGTCTAAGTATTTTTTCAGTGGAATTTGTGAGCTCATATTCTTAACTTTTAAACGACTTTAATTATGTCTTTAAAATTTAAAATGAGCCTGCCTACATCCAGATATGTTGGCTCTCTTACAAGTGAGATGCTTTTATATAACATAAAGTAAAATTATTAATCCGCACAAACACTGGTAGGCTGTACCAGGTTTATAAGAGAGCTTAGCAATCGTGTGCTTGGTGCTTTAA
>JABUQX010120763.1:0-12706 GCA_015478945.1 Trachelipus rathkii | reverse complement strand
ACAAGCAGTTACATTTGAAACAACGCGAATAAAAAGTGCAACAAGAGCAAATAGAGGTGAAACAATGCGAATGAAAAGTGCAACAAGAGCAGTTACAGGTGAAACAACACGAATGAAAAGTGCACCAAGAGCAGTTACAGGTGAAACAACGCGAATAAAAAGTGCAACAAGAGCAGGTACAGGTAAAACAACACGAATGAAAAGTGCAACAAGAGCTGTTACATATGAAAAAACCCGAATTAAAAGTGCAACAAGCAGTTACATTTGAAACAACGCGAATAAAAAGTGCAACAAGAGCAAATAGAGGTGAAACAATGAGAATAAAAAGTGCAACAAGGGCAGTTACAGGTGAAACAACGCGAATGAAAATTGCAACAAGAGCAGTTACAGGTGAAACAACGCGAATGAAAAGTGCAACAAGATCAGTTACAGGTGAAACAACGCGAATGAAAAGTAAAAAAAGAACAGTTACATGTGAAAAAACCCAAATTAAAAGTGCAACAAGCAGTTACATTTGAAACAACGCGAATAAAAAGTGCAACAAGAGCAAATAGAGGTGAAACAATGAGAATATAAAGTGCAACAAGAGCGGTTACAGGTGAAACAACACGAATGTAAATTGCAACAAGAGCAGTTAAAGGTGAAACAACGCGAATGAAAAGTGCAACAAGACCAGATACTGGTGAAACAACGCGAATGAAAACTGCAACAAGAGCTGTTACATATGAAAAAACCCGAATTAAAAGTGCAACAAGCAGTTACATTTGAAACAACGCGAATAAAAAGTGCAACAAGAGCAAATAGAGGTTAAACAATGAGAATATAAAGTGCAACAAGAGCAGTTACAGGTGAAAAAAAACGAATTAAAAGTGCAACAAGAGCAGTTTCATTTGAAACAACGCGAATAAAAAGTGCAACAAGAGCAAATAGAGGTGAAACAATGCGAATATAAAGTGCAACAAGAGCAGTTACAAGTGACACAACGTGAATGAAAAGTGCAACATTAGCAGTTACAGATGGAACAACGTGCATCAAAAGTGCTAAAAAAGCAGTTACAGATGAAACCACGCGAATGAAAAGTGCAACAAGAGCATTTATATTTGAAATAACGCGAATGAAAAGAAAAACAAGAGCAGTTACAGGTGAAACTACACGAATGAAAAGTGCAACAAGAGCAGTTACAGGTGAAACAGTGCTAATATAAAGTGGAACAAGAGTAGGTAAATGGGAAGCAACGCGAATGAAAAGTGCAACAGGAGCTGTTATATGAGAAACAACGTGCATCAAAATTGCAACAAAAGCAGTTACAGATAAAAACGCGTATAAAAAGTGCAACAAGAGCAGTTACATTTGAAAAAACGCGAATGAAAAGTGCAACAAGAGCAATTCCAGGTGAAACAACTCGAATGAAAACTGCAACAAGAGCATTTACAGGTGAAACATTGCGAATTAAAAGTGCATCAATAGCAGTTACAGGTGAAAAAACGCGAATAAAAAGGGCAAAAAGAGCAGTTACATTTTAAACAACACGAATGAAAAGTGAAACAAGAGCAATTACAGGTGAAGCAACACGAAAGAAAAGTGCCACAATAGCAGCTACAGGTGAAACAACGCCAATAAAAAGTGCAACAGATCAGTTACAGGTGGAACAACGTGCATCAAAAGTGCAACAAAAGCAGTTACAGATGAAACCACGCGAATGAAAAGTGCAACAAGAGCATTTACATTTGAAACAACGCGAATGAAAAGTAATACAAGAGCAGTTGCAGGTCAAAAAACGCGAAATAAAAGTGCAACAAGAGCAGTTACAGGTGAAAAATTGCGAATAAAAAATTCATCAAGAGCAAATAGAGGTGAAATAATGCGAAAGTAAAGTGCAACAAGAGCAGTTACAGGTGAAACAACGTGAATAAAAACTGCAACAAGAGCAGTTACAGGTGAAAAAACGCGAATGAAAAGTGCAACAAGAGCAGTTACAGGTTAAACAACGTGAATGAAAAGTGCAAAACAAAGAGAAGTTACTGGTTGAAACAACGTCGAATGAAAGTGCAAACTTAAATAGATGCAGTCTAAAGGATTTAAAATACAGCAAATGAAAAGATGCAGAATAAGTAGCAAAGTTTTACTGAGAGAGGAAACAACTGGCGGATAATTAAAGTTTGGCAAGACAATATAAAGTTAAACATTAGTCATGGTGAAACCAAGGCAGCAGTAATAAACACATATAGCAACAAGAAGCAAACTAAACGGATAGTTGATTAAACAACGCCACAGCTAATGTAATAGCAAAAGAAGGCAGTACAAGAGACAGTTACTATGAGGTAAAAACAACAGCGAATGGAATAAGTATATATGCAAAAACAATCACAGATTTTGCACGAAACTTGAATGAGAAAAATGCAAAAAGGTTGCAGAAGAAATAACGTGAGTTTAATAGCCATATTTGCATAATTTAAAATGTAGTGTAGTTGATGAAACAAACAGCTGAAAGAAATAAAATTGGACAACATCAGTAGCAAGTTTCACCTTAGTGAATTCATAAAATCTACTCTCTTATTCTTCTCATAAAGACAACTTATATTACATGGTGAAAACAACGCAAGAGAATGAAAAATAAGAATTGCACAAAAGAAGCAGTTATTGAAGTGATTAACAAACAGCGGAATGAAAAGTATATATGCACAAGAACATACTGGTGGGAAACATGCAGCGAAATGATAAAAGATTTTAATCATGAACAATTCGCTCTACGCTACACTAGAGATATGAAAGCAATCAACGCCGAATTAAAAGACTACTCGCTCGTCGAGTCCAACACTTATTACCGTAACTGCTTATGAGCCCGATCTCTGGTAAAGTGATCCTATATACTGCCTTGATAGACGTCTCTCTCGCTCGCTCATAGCACTGCGAATAAAAAGTGAAAGCAAGAGAGTACTGGTTGAAACAACGCTGAATATTATAGTAAGCGGATATTGCAAACAATATTACAAGTATACAGGTGAAACAACGCGGAATAAATGAACTGCCGCGATTACACCATTAAACACTCATAGAGTTACGGTGAAACGAATTAAGGAATTAAAGGCAACAAGAAACAGATTACAGGTTTAAATCTACTCGCTCTATATCGAGTATACTTAGAATCTGACTGAAAAGGTATTAACCAGAGCAGGCCCTGACGACTGGCTGTAAACAACTAACGCCGTATTTATAAAAATAGTGCAAAAGCAAAACTATAATATATGTCGTAGAAATAACAACGCGCCAATCGAAAAAGATGCAATCTAAGAGCAAAGTTCAAATCGTCGCTAGGATGATATGAACACCAACAAACGATCGATATAGAGAAAAGTTACCAACGAAGAGCAGATTTACTGGAGTGAAACAATCGGCGATAAGGAAAAGATGATAATTCTAAGAGCAAGTAGTAATATACTGGTTTGTATACAAAACGACAGAATGAAAAAGGTGACAAACAAGTAAAACAATGTTACTAGAGATAAAACAACGGAAAAAATAGTGCAACCAAGCAAGACATTTAAGGATGATGAAACAACGCGTGAATGAAAAAGTCAAACAAGAAGCAGATTATACTGGTGAACAACTGGCGATATGATAAAAGATAACTTAGAACAATTTAGTCAGTTACTGGTGAAACCACGCGAATCTAAAAAAGATTGCAATCAAGAAGCATGATTATACTTGGTGAACAACAACACCTACGGCGAAATAAATGTTGCAACTAAAAACATACCTTAACAGGTAGAAAACACGCGAATGAAAAGGTGCAACAGAGCCAAGATTAACTGAGTACTGAAACACGTACGAATGAAAAAGTAGCAACATTACATTACTGGGTTAAACAACAGCATAGAGAAAATCATGATCTGGGGTCTCGTTGACTGACTAAAATCACTATCCCTTAATAGCAACTCATCTTTAGTCACTCGTAAACTAACAGGCTGAGAAGAATCTTCTAACATGCTCGTATGAGCTCGAAATAGTATAGCAGAGCTCTCTTTACGAGACGGCAGCGCCATCAGATCATTTAATACGACCTTAGAAGAACAATCAACGCCATAATGCTACAAATACTACAACAAATACATAGCACGGCGCAGCTAAGATTTACTGGGATGCACAAACTAAGACACGACGACAGAAGAATCGAAGGTGCAAACTCAATCACACCCAAAACAGTAGGATATTATTTATATAAGGTGGAGTAGAAAAAAAAAAATAAAAAAATACACATAGAAAACAACTCCGGCAGGGAAAAATGATACACGTATGAATAGGCAACAAGAAACAGGAATATACATGAGTCGCGTGAGAAAACAACAGCAATGGAAAATGTGCAACATTTAACAGATTACAAGATATGAAACAACCCAGTCGAGAATGAAACATAGTGAGTAAACAATCCTGTATCCCTACGCTACTACAGGTGAAACATCAACGCAGTAGATATAAAAAGTGCAAACAAGAAACAGTTATAGGATGATGAGATCACAACCGTGAATAAGAATTTAGTTGACAACATTACATGTTACAGTGGAGAAACAACTGAACGAATATAAATTAGGCTATAAAATATAGCGATAACAGCAGATACAGGTGAAACAACGTGAATGAAACCTACGTCTGATCGACTAGCTGCAACAGAGCAGTTAACAGGTGAACGCCAATTGAAAGATTATAAACAAAGAGACAAGTTAACTGACGAATGACAACCAACGCGAATGAAAAGTAAAAGATAAATATAGTAATGCAATAAATAAGAGCAGTTACAGATTAAACAACGCGAATGAAAAGTGGCATATAGCAAGAGCAGTTACTGCCCTAAGTTGAAACTCCACTACGACGAATAAAAAGTATGCAACATGAATAGAACAGTTACTCTCCTGTTGATAACAAAACGCGAATTGAGAAAATGATGCTGTAACGAAGAAGCAAGTTATACTGGTGAAAGCCAAACTAGCGAGATTTTTATAATTAAAACAAAAAGTATTGAGAGAAAATGCCAAGTTACAAAGCAACTAAGTTAATGAGTAGGTGAAACAAACTTAATATTGCAAAAAGTTATATTATAACAAGAGGCATATGCTGAGTATGAAAGACAAAAGGCAAATATTCGCACAGAAATACTGCATATATCCAAAAGAAGACACCAGAAAACCCCAAATGTTAGAACAGTATTGAACAAAACCTCTTTATTGATTTTTAGGCCAAAGCCAAATTGTGTAAATGTTCTTGTAACAACAACACAGCTGCAGCTTGATGAAATGACTACAACAGCGTTACATGTGAAACAACGCGATTACAGAAAAAGAGCATGCGAATCATTCTTATCAGGATTCTACAGGTAGAAATCAGACAGCAGAGTAAGTTAGGACAGCCATCATAATGAACTAATGAATCAGTTATGCAGTAGTAATTGAAATACCTTAAGTGAAGATTAAAAGATTTCAAAATGAACAAATCAAGGATCAATAGTTACAGTTAAACAAAAGCGAATGAAAGAAGTGCAATCAAAAGAGCTCAGTTACTATGGTTGAACAGAATTCGCGTTAAATGAAAAGTGCAAAAGGAGCATGTATGGTTAGAAAACAGACATAAGCGAATGAAAAAGTGCAATAACAAGTAAGCAGAGAGAAAAAGATTACAGGATATCCGACCAGACTGCGAGATTTGACCAAGATGGGAACACGTAAATGCAGACATTGAACAAAAGCTTGACAGGCTAAACTAACGCCGATATGAAAAGTCCTGCATACAGTAAGCCACGTTCAAGTTCAATCATAATGTGGAACACAACGCGAATAGAAAAAAGCCTGCAACAATTACATCTCTCCCACGTAATACCGCCTGTAACACACCCAGCGATCAATACAATAGGCCTCGGCAACAACCCCCATTAATTAAACAGTTACACGAGTTTTGAAAACACCAGCGTCGATAATTAAAAGAATGGCTAAACAGAACGTTACAGGTGATAACATCGAGCATTCACTATCCAGCACAAATGCGCATTAAGCTGACACACAAAGACAGTTACTGGTTTGAAACAACGAAAAGCTCCATTTTCAAAAGTTAATAGCAATCAAGGTGACAATAAGTTATAGGTGAAACCGAGGAGAGAAATTTGCAACGTTAATTAGATGCAATACTAAGACAGACAGTTACAGCGAAACAACTGCGAATGGACAAAGTTATCGATCAATATGCAACTGCCACCTAATTACTTATGCGACTATCGCACGACTACTCTCGCACCTAAGGTGTTGAAACAACGGATGATAAAAGTTGCAACAAAGACAAACTCTGTTCATCGCTGTGGTGAAACAACTGAAATCTGAATAACATACAGATAAACAACGATAGACTCTCCGGATACAGGTTGAAACAACCTATCGCGAATCGTCCGCAAGAAATCCCACAAGAAACCCTCTACTAGTCCTCGACTTCCCGTACTACTGAGCTCGCGCACTATAACTAGCTTGCGAAAGGTACGATACCGAGCCTTCCACAACAAACTATGCGAATAAAAGCTGAACTAATATAACAGTTAACAACAATGTGAAGTAACGAATAGCCTGAGCAACGCGAATAATGGTGCAACATTAAGCAGTTACAAGTAAAAACAAAACGCGAATTAATATGGTTGCAAACCTAAGCGAAGCCAGTTACAGTGTGAAAACAATCATCAATATGAAATCGTCTAGATATCAACAAAGAGCAAGTTACTGAAGTGAAAAAACGCAGAATTGAAAAGTTGCAAACAAGAGCCGTATTCGTGGTGAAAAAAGACGAATGAAAAGCACCGCAGGCAACCAAGAGCCAGTAAAGGTGAACAACGCAAACAGAATTAAAGATTTCCACATTAAAGAGCAGTACTATTTGAGAAAACAAAAGGCAAGCACAACAGGCTATGAAGATAGCAACACAGAACCAGACAATTACCTTGATGAAACAAAAACGGCGGAGAAAAGAAAGAAAGATACAAACAAGAGCAGGACTTACAGGTGATGACAATCAGACAAAATAAAAAAAGAATATAAGACCAACACTCGGCAAAAACTTTTACGAGTTAAGAGTGACATTAGACCGATAAAAGCGCAAAAAATAGCAAACTGACACTTCTTCCCGCTACACGTGTAATGACAGTCGTGACGACGATGAAAGAAAATAAAGAACCATTTAGCTGGCACTCATTAACAATGTTACAATAGGCAGAAAAATGGTGAAACAATCGCATATAATTAAAAAATACGAGCAACACTGTGCAACAAGGAGCTAGTGTCAGAATCTAACCAACGCCAAGGAATCAGTTGTCTAACGACGATATCTAGCAGGTTACCGGGTGAAAACAACGCGAATGAAAATCTCGACAACAGATAAGGCACACTTACTGTGTGAAACAAACGCACAATAAAAATTGTGAACCAAAGAAAAGTATTGATTTTACCATTAGTATGAATGAACAGCTGGAATGAAATACGTTAACCATAACTAAGAAGCAGATAACTGGGTAGAAGAAAACTTCTGAACATGTGAAAGAGCAGTTTGTGATGAAACAGTTGTTAATACAGGATCTAAAAATGGCAACTATGAAAGAAGCATTTATCAGGTTTATAACAACGCGAATTGAAAATAAATTAAATTAAGCATAACAGAGCATATATTATCTGTGAAACCAACGCGATATGGAATATGTATAGCAACATTTACTCTGAAGAAGTTTCAGTTGTTGAAGAACAACCCCGAATAAATAGATAGGCACAATTAACCTAGTTTACAGGTGAAACAACGCTGATGAAAAGTGCATCAATCACAAATAAAATGATACAAAAAAATCGCAAATGATAAAATGTGGCTCAAGATGAGTGTCATTGTGAAGAGAATTTAAGAACTAAGAATTGTAAGAATTCTTCTAAAGTCGGGAATTTCTTTGGCCTTTTCAAACAAACAACTGAAATGAGAAATATGTCTTAAAACAAGAAACAGTTAACTTGGTGAAACAACGCGATGAAAAGTGCAACATTTAAAGTTACAGGAAAAACAACTACAAATGAAAAGATGGCTAAAGTAAGCCACATGCATATAGTTTATAACGCGGAATAAAAGTGCAAACAATTAAAGAAACGAGTTCCTGGTGAAACAACGCGAATATGAAAAGAATAAATTGACAACAAAGTTAAGCGAAGTATTACTGTGAATAAAAAATCTCGGGCGATATAAATAAAG
Source organism: Trachelipus rathkii (assembly GCA_015478945.1). NCBI lineage: Eukaryota > Metazoa > Arthropoda > Malacostraca > Isopoda > Trachelipodidae > Trachelipus > Trachelipus rathkii. The sequence continues at coordinate 4,456 of JABUQX010120763.1, read as the reverse complement.
TGCATAAACACAGATTCAAGATTACTGTGAAGAACAACGCAGATTAAATGAAAAAGTGCAACAAAGATGCAAAGGTTTATTGGTGAAAATACAACGCATGAAATGAAAGTGCAACAAGAGACAAGTTAACTGGTGAAACAACGCAATAGAAAATGTAAAAAGAATGCAACAGACAATGATTATCTGTGTGCAAAACCAAACGCAAGTGAAAAATGTGATACAACAAAAGAACAGTTTACATGTTGTAAACAACATGCGTAATGAAAGCTAGACAATACAATATTATTACAGATTACATAGGTGAAACAAATACGTGAATGAAAAGTGCAATATTTACAATGTTAATCAATTGTGAAACAATCGCGAACTAGTAATAGTTTGCAACTAAAATTAAAACCAGTACATGTGAAACAAATACTGACCGATAAATGTAAAGTATATAAGTAAGCAACTTAAAAAAGTTTACAGGTGAAAATATTAACAGATGAATATTATAAGTAGCAACAAGAGCAGTTAGATCAAGGTTAAACACGCAATTTGAAAAAGTATTTACAAGAGCAGTTACTGTAGATGATGAAAACAAATCAGCGATTTAATGAAAGTGTGCAACTTAAGAGCAGCTACAGATAACATGCACACAAGACGCAATGAAAGATATGATGATAACAAAGAGCATAGAATTACTGGTGAACAACGCTAGAGAATAATAAAAGTGCAACTAACAGAATCATTTCACTTGTGAAAACAACCTGCGAATAAAAAGTGCAACAAGAGCAGTACAAGATATAACAACAGAGCGAGAATAAAAAGCTGCAACATTTATGATCAGATATAACAGCGTTTGAAAACAACCGACGCAATAAAAGTGGAAGCAAGAGAGTTAACAGTATGAACAACGCGAATTAAAAAAGTTGATAATCATTTATACATAGTTACGGTGAAATACAATTAGCGATGATATAAATATAGATTGCATACAATTATACAGATTTACAGGTGAAACCAACTTCCGGAATTAAAAAGTAGCAATAAGAGCAGATTACTGGTGAAAAATATCAGCGAATATGAAAAAGAATTACAAATGAATTTAACAGTTAACAGGTAATACACGCGAAATAAGAAAAGTTTAACAATGATGCGTTTAACTGAATGAACTAATACTAGGCGAAATGAAAAATGAAGTGCAAACAAGAACAGCATACTGGATCTGAAAAATCTAAACGAGCGATATGACAAGAATTGCAAAAGATAAAACAGATAATATTACTGGATAACAACAAGACGGCAAATCGAAGCACGTCGCAACTAATCTTACAGGAATCACAGTGGTTGAAACCAAGATTCTGAATAGACGCAAGTGACAAAAATTTTACCTGAGTTAAGTGTGAAACACAGCGAATTCTAGAAGTATAGAACATCTGCATAACAAGCGAAGAGAATATAACGCAGTACAAAGCAAACAACGACAAGAGTTAAGTGAAATAGACAAAGCAAAAACAATTAAACATGAGTACAGGCTGAACAGACGAAGTTAATTGAAAACAGACTGAACGCGAAGAAACAAGAGGTATTACACGAGTGAACAACGCACAATTGAAACGCACTGTTCAACGGTGCACGAGACAGTTACTTGGTGAAACAAACACCGCAGACCCATGGCACATAAGATAACAAGGGTCTCGAACACGACCAAAGAGCAGAACAGTAACAGACCGCTAGAACCAACGCAAATTGTAACTGAGGTAGGTAAAAAATAAACAATCCAACTTACAGTATGAAAAAATGCACAGCAGAGAGATTAAATAGAAAAGTTGCAACAAGAACAGTTAGAGCTTAGAGTGAAACAAACATAGCTGGCAAATAACTATTAGCCGCTGCAAACAAAGATGTAGCGAGGAGGGACGGCGGATTAACGAAACCAAAAATCAGGAGTGAAAGACAATAGTCTGGCAAAATGAAAGTTTTTGCAAAGCCAAGTATGCAGTACTGGTAAACAACGCGAAATGAAAGCTGAACTAAGAGCCAGTTACTGGTTGAACAACGCGCAATGAAAAGTGCACATTGTGAGCAGGGTAAGAAGCGTGAAACACACGCGAAAGAAAAGGATTGCAAACAAGAAGCAGTTAATTGTGATAACAAGCGACGAGATATGAATGAAAAGTGCAACAAGAAAGTTACTGTGTTTGAAACAAACGCGAATGAAAGAGTTATAACAAGAAGCAGATGACAAGGTGATTAAGACAACCGCGGCGAAAGTTCAAAAATGTCAGCATCATAATTAACAAGTTACAGTATGAACAACGGAGAAATAAAAAGGAACAGTTAGCAGTTCATGGTGAGATAAACAAACCGTAAATAATAAAAAAGTTGAACAAAGAGCGTTAAGACTTAGTAGGTAGAAACAACGCGATGAAAAAACGTCCCATGGCGCCAATACAAGGCCAGTTACTGGATGAAACATCGCAATGGAAAAGGGTGGCAACATTACAGATTCGGTCGAACAACCGCGCAGAAAAAATCAACGATTTCTGAATACAAATAAAACAGTACAGGTGAAACAACCTGAAAAAAAAGTATCAAGAAAAGTAAGCTGAGAGTTACAGAGTAAACAACGAATGAAAAGTGCAACAAAAGAACAGTTACTTGTGTGAATGAAAAAAAGTCGCTAAATGATAAAAAAGTAGCAACAAATGTAAGACAGTTACTGCAGATACGCACCGCGAATGAAAATGTTGAACAAAGGTGAAGCATTTGACTTGAGATAGACACAACGCGAGAGTGAACAGACAGTGCACAATATGGCAAAAAACTTCACCTCACGCTCGAAAAAACAACGCGAATGATAAAGTTGCGAACATTGAATAAAGTTACACGGTGAGAACAGACGCACTGCGAACAAGAAATGAATTGCCAACATACTTCACAATTACGAGATGCACAACGATGCGAATGGCCAAATAGAGGAACAATGTTTTATGCAATCATTACAGTTACAGTCAAGTCAACATAGCGAATAAAAGGTGCAACAAGAGCAGTTACAGGTAAAACACGCAAAATGAAAAAGATATTAAACAAGAGCAGTTACTAGGATGTAAAACCAACGGCGAATAGATAAGTATGAAATGCAACAAGATAAACGTTAATGGTGAACACGCGAATGAAAAGTGCAACAAGAACAGATTACTGGTGAAACAAACGAGAATGATAAGTATAGCCAACTATTTTACAGTTACAGGTGAATAAAAGTTAACTCGAATGAGAAAGTTTGCAATATATTATAAAGTTACAGTATAAAACAACTGCGAATATAATAGTGCAACATTAACAGGTTACATGTGAAACATAACGCCCGAAAAAAGAATGGAATAAGAATGGACAATACATTTAAAAGTTACAGGCCAGTCTTTCCTTGAGTGAAATTGATAAAGTTGCAACAAGAGCAGTTACAGGTGGAAACAACGCAATGAAAGTTTAACAAAGAGCATGTCCCTGGTTGATAGACACGCAATGAAATTTAGACACAAAAGAGCACATCTCACATGTGAAAACACACGCAAATGAAAGATGCAACAAGTAGCAGTTACGTGTAACAGACGCTTTGCATGTTAACAAAGAACTTCGCACAGCCATGCAACACAAGGAGCAAAGCAAGTTACTGGTTGTAGAAACAAACTCGCGAATATAAAGTAGTCAAAACAAGATGAGCAATAACAGGTAAACACGCGATCAGTGAATGAAAAAGAAAAAATGCACACTAAGAGCGTCAGGTACTACTGGGAAGTCCTCAAAACAAGCGTAATGAAAAGTCAACAAAGCAAGAATATACTGCGTGAAAACAAGCGAATGAAAGAGTTACCTCAAACAAGAGCAGTATAGAAAGAGATGAAATACAATCGCGAAAGAAAAGTGAGCAACAAGAGCAGTATAGTGGTGAAATCAACGCAGAATGAAAAAGTAGCAACGAAACAGAACAGGTTACGTGGTGAAAACAGACGCGATTAGAAGATTAAGTGTAACAAGAGCAGATAACAGAGTGAAAACAAACGCAGAAATAAAAAAGAAATGCAACATTTACGATTTACATGTGAAACAACAGCGAAATAAAAAAGTTGAAGCAAGAAGAGTTAACTGGTGAAATACAAACTCGCTGAATAAAAAAGTTTGCATCAACATTTGCATAAAAGTTAACAGGTAGAATAAGCAACGCGATAAATAGTTAATGATTGCAACATTACAGTTACAGTGTGAAACAACGCGAATTAAAAAGTGCAACAAGATCAGGTTAAGTAGTGAAAACAACAGCGATTGAAATGAAAAGTAAATCAAGATGCAGGACTTACTGCGTTTGAAACAACGCGATAAAAGGAACAAGAGCAGTACTAGATGAAAACATACGCGAATGAAAAAGTGCAACTAAGAGAAGTACGGTGTGAAACAAGCGCGAATGAAATGAAAA
>JABUQX010120762.1:20000-21988 GCA_015478945.1 Trachelipus rathkii | reverse complement strand
CCGACTACGCCTCCCCTCTTCACCTTGTGCTCAAACCCAACGGTGACTACCACCCTACATGGGATTATAGATGCCTTAACGCCATCACTCGTCCAGATAGGTACCCTGTCCCTGCCCATAAGATTGTACACCACCACCTGTCTGGGATATAATATCTTTTGCTAAAATGCGACCTTCTACCAGATCCCTGTCCACCCTGCTGACGTACCCAAAAACTGCTGTTATAACTCCTTCGGTCTTTTCGAATTTCTACGTATCCCTTTTGGTCTTCGGAACGCAGCGCAATAGTTCCAACGTTTCATAGATTCCATCCTCCGTGGATTACCCTTGTCTTCGCTTTACATAGATGACCATTGCTTCATCACCAGCTCCTCTCCGAAGGAAAACCTCTCTCACTCCACCAAGTGCTCACAAGGTTGTCGAATTGCCATACGTGTCAATACTTTGAAATGGTCGTGTTCGATAGTCTCTTCACTACCTTCCTTGGACACCACTATTCTCTTCCGAGGGAGTTTCTATTCCCCTCCAAGATCGTGGTAAAGCCATCCGTTTCCTTTCCCCATACCCACGAAAACAGCGTTCAGGCTCCGCGAGATTTTCTAGGCATGATGAACTTTCTATGACCGTTTCAGCCTGTCCGCAGCAGACATACCTCGTCCTCTCAACGCTCTTCTTAAACTCCTAGAAAAAGGTTGTTCGCCTCGTCCACCGTCGACTGGGACTGCGAGGGCCCGCCATGCCTTTCCCCCCATCAAAACAAAAGCCCTGGCTTCTTCCGTCCTCCTCATTTTCCCCTCTACTTCCGCACCTACCCGGATCCATACCGACGCTTCAGACTTTTGCAGTCGATACTGTCCTGCCCAACAGTCTTAGAAGGTGAATGACGCTCCTTGGCGTTCTTTTTCAAGAAGCTGTCAGCCTGCCGAGGTACGTTACAGCGCTTTTGGAAGGGAATTGCTGGCCATTTACCTTGCTATTAAACACTTCCGTTATTTCATCGAAGGTCGAGAATTTCATGTTCTCACTGATCACCAGCCCATCACTCATGCCATCACTGCATCTACGTGAAACAGTCCCCTCGTGAGGCACGTCACCTTGAATTCATTGCCCAATTCACAACTGATATCCGCCATATAAAAGGAAAAGACAACATTCCTGCCGATGCTCTCTCCCGAATTAACGCTATCTCTCCTTTACCTGACATTGATTTCGAAAGAGATGTCCCGCCTACAGCAGCTGGAAGAATTTACGTTCCCAGCTAACTCCACCTTCGACATCCAGAGTGTGGAAGTGTTCGGTTTCCCCTTCCCACTTCTATGTGATATGTCTTCTCGTCTTCACCGTCCTGTCGTCGCCTTGTCTTTAACACCATTCACAATGTCTTGCATCCAGGTGTTAAAGGCTCACAGGTCAAGGTTGGCAAACACTTTGTCTGGCCTTCCCTTCTCCAGGACGTTAAGCTGTTAGCCAGACTGTGCCAAAATTGCCTCGTTTCATAGGCATACTAACGCTCCTATCGAGCAATTTCTTCCTCCCGGTCAACGCTTCGACCAAGTCCACATAGACTTAGTTGGTCCTCTACCTTCTTCCAACGGCTACACCCACATCCTTACCTGCATCGACCGCTACACCCGCTGGGTCAAAGCCTCCAATTCCTTTCTGTTCAACTGGATTGCTAGGTTCGGTACTCCTTCTACGGTCTCAACAGACCAAGGTAGACAGTTCGAATCCTACCTTTGGAAAGACCTCATGGTTCTCATTGGTTCCAAACGCCTTCGCTCCTGTAGTTACCACCCTCAGGCTCAAGGAATGATAGAGCTTTTCCACCGTCAGGTCAAAGCGTCCTTGATGGCGCATGGTAACCCTGAAAATTGGTCAGAGACTCTTCACCTTGTCCTACTTGGCATTCGGACTTCTTACAAAGAGGACTTGCAGTGTTCATCCGCTGAACTCTTGTACGGCTCTTTCATCCGCATCCCTGGTGAATT
>JABUQX010120762.1:7500-10000 GCA_015478945.1 Trachelipus rathkii | reverse complement strand
GTACCATACCCATTGGGTATTTACTCGGCTCACATCACTAGTTGTGTAATGTCACCATGGTTATAAATTTGAATATATTTACGGATAGTGTATGCACTGTTGTGGATAGAACTCGGAAATGAATATATGATCATAATGAGAATAATTGAGAGATCAGAATTCTACTGTATGACAATATTATGTTGGTGGCTGATTCAAAATCGAAACTGTGATTCTGTATTAGTTTGAACTACTAATAAGGTAAGGGACTAGAATTAAAAACGTGTTAAAAGTAAAGTAATACAAATTAGTACAAAATTCAAAGAAGAGAAATATTAGTCTGGGTTGGAAAATACGTAAGTAGAAGGTGAAAGCATTGCAAAAATTACAGTCTTTAGTTGTATAGCGATGAATAATGGGGCTTTCAGAGGGATGAAAAAAAAAGAGATTGATCATAGAGTTGCAAAGGGTGAAGGAATGTCAAGTATAGTATATAGCCCTTGAGAAATGAGCAGAAAAAAATTTAACAAGAAAAGTAAAAAAGAATTTGTTTGAGTGTATATTTGTTAAAATTATCCCGTATGAATGTTAGACCTAGAAATTAAATTATAAAATAGAAATGGAAATGAACATTGGAAATGAAAAGCTTATGGGATGTTCATGGGAAAAGAGAAGGAAGGATAGGATTAGAAATGTAAGGATTAAGATATGTGTTGTTACTAGGAGATATATCTGTATGGTGGAAATAGCAGATAAAGGGATACTGAGATTCTATGGACAATTGTATAAAATGAATGATAAGGAATTGGTTAAGAAGGGCTATATGTCTAAGCTCAATATGATATGGAGGTAACTTGCTGGAGTTATGAAATTGTTAATAGTTTATGATAATTAAATATGGATAAAGAAAAAAGATTGGCACAAGACAGGGTCACCAGAAGGAGAGTAAGTAGACCATGGACATTTCTTCAGAGGATAAAATAAATTCAACAGTCCGGAAGAATACAATTTATTTGGAAATCAGGTCTTCAAATGATAAAACCACTCTCAAATGTGGAAGGGTGTGTAGAGTATAATATATATATATATATATATATATATATATATATATATATATATATATATATATATATATATATACTCTTATATATATATATATATATATATATATATATATATATATATATATATATATATATTTAAATGAGATCTTGACGTTAATGTATGCGCGAGATAAATATTAATGAAGTTCCCACGTCATAATATATATATATATATATATATATATATATATATATATATATATATAAAATATATATATATATATATATATATATATATATATATATATATATATATATATATATATATATATATTATGACGTGGGAACTTCATTCATATTTATCTCGCGCATACATTAACGTCAAGATCTCATTTAAATTATAAATTATGGTCATATACAGATAAATTTTAAACACAGTTATAAAACTTGAATTTCTGATTATTGTGAAATAGGAATAAAAAAATAACTGCGGAACTGCGGAGCCGCAGTCGCAAGATATTGGGTTTAGTTGGAGCCCCCTCCCCCCCCCAAAAAAAAATTCAGTGATACTGCAGCTTCAAGCGGAGCAATTAAAATTTAGCATAAAATAAAATTCTTTCAAATCCGGCAATGGAGCCAAAATTTTGATGGAGTCGGAACCGGAACCAGATATTATTAAAAAATGGTGGATTCGGAGCAGGGAGTATCCAGAGTCGGAGCCGGAGCCGGAGCCGGAGCCAGGGCTGGAGTCAGAGTTGGATTCGATTGAAAAATTTACTGGCTCCTCAGCCTTCATTTTAGGGTCTGTTTTTTATTTCGGAATATTTCGGTTGATGAAGCTAATATATATATATATATATATATATATATATATATATATATATATATATATATATATATATATATATATATATATATATATATATATATAGTAACATATATCTTTATATATATATATATATTAATTATTATTATTATTATTATTATTATTATTATTATTATTATTATTATTATTATTATTATTATTATTATTATTATTATTATTATTATTATTATTATTATTATTATTATTATTATTATTATTATTATATGTATCCTCCATCCCCAGTGTTTTGGGGGTGAGGTGCATGGCAAAAAGAAAGCCCCCCCTTACCATGCCCTTTATACCCCCAAGTGAGAACTCGTCGCAGTCAGAAAAATCCACCCTGAGGTTTCACGAGACAGCGACGTACCATCACTGTGGTATCTCGTCAATGTAGGGTTAATCCCCTGGGCAAAGCCCATAACCATACCCCTTCACAGAACCATGCAATTCACTCATGTTATACACCTTTCTTCTCGCCTCTACCAAACTCACACTGCTCTTCTTTTTCTTCGGTTTGCCAGCCCACACTCAACACTATACATCTGCTTAACCAACCGACTATCATCCCTCCTTTTTTCAAACCATATTTCTCAATGTACTCTCGTTTATTCTC
>JABUQX010120761.1:22500-26348 GCA_015478945.1 Trachelipus rathkii | reverse complement strand
AATGAACAAAGATCATATACTTTAATTATTTTTGATCACTTACACTGGATTCAATATAAAGCCCCTGTACGATTCTCTTGCATATGATAGAACTCTCTTAGCGTCTGCACCAGCGAATTGGAGTTCTCCCCGAGAGGAGAACGAAACTCCTCAGAAGAAACAATTCAACCTCATGTTAAGAGTGGATCGTATGTTCGGTACGGACGATCCCGACTTCCTCATATCGAAAAACCCTATTGAAACCGACGTTGACTTCATCTAGATGCACCTTACACCTGGCCTGACGAGAAAATAATCCATCTCTAATGGAGGACAAGTCAACACACAGATTTTTGGCCGTGAGATCAACTTACAGTCGAAGGGTGTAAACCCAACATCTATGATCAAATTCACGGAAAATAGCCAAAAAGAATAATCGAGATCAACAGTAGTTAACCTCATGATAATCCTCAGTTAAGAGACAGTCTACGTTCTTAACCAAAAGCGATCACGAAGATGTGGTCCAGCTTTTGCCGACTCACCTCAAAGATGATGACCTCCATGTCCCTCGATATAATCGAGAGAACACTCTATCAGATCCTTGCGTCTGTGATTGAAGATGGAATATCGTATAAGTGGACTCATTAAAACCAAATCTTCCGGTAGTGAGGCTTTTAATAGATTATAGGATGGGAAAACCCAAACAGCACGCCGAGTTATTAAACCACCCCACAATCTCAGATACCAATTAAGAAAAACTAGATTTTCTGCCAATCTCGATGCTATATGATGGGTTACCATGCCAAATGTATTGTTCCCTGGAACAGTTCTATAGGAAAGTCGATAAGGTTTCTTCACACTCGCACGCTCGCTTTCGTCTATACTCGTTCCACTCTTGTTTCACTTCAAATAGCCGCGACCACCTAACTCACTCTACTAGGAGCGAATAAAGGAGACAACATCAATCAATATCCCAAAGACCCACCTCGATCAATCGTCTTACTTTCTCGAACAGTTAGCCAACATCGAGAGGCCGTTGGGTGCGGCTCCTTCGTCACTGATTCCTCCAATCAGCTTTGGTATACCTAGGGCCTCACTCCGTTTCACCTCACAGCGATCCTCCACAGTCGAATACCCATAACCCCGAGTCAGTGCTAGTCCGAGCTACCCTCTGTTTCTTCGTCTACACTTATATTACCATTCTCATAGCTGGGTAGGTTTCCGAACGCAGCAAACAACATGACCAAATTCCGGTTGAAATGCGAATGCATGTTGCGAGAGTCATTATATGTTCCCCTTCAAGATCATAAGACGTTCCTAACTGTTAAACTCCGATTAAAAAAATTATAATCCGAAGAGAGAACTCTGCTTCACATCCCGTCGAGCGCGTTTTCATTCTTCTCTTTCAAACAGACAACAGCTTTTCAGTTTGTACATATTTTTGTAAAATTATAGTAGCTTTGTCAACTATCTTCGTCTCGGTTTTCCATATTTTGGGGGTTGTTGTTTTTGTGGTGTGTTGTTTGTGTTATAATGGGGGAGTTGTTTATCAGTTCTTCGTTTAATCCCATCTAATCGCTTGGCCTACCACATTAACAGATTCATCGGCTTCAATTAAATTTTATGATTATAAGAAACTTGACTGGGGGACGTAATTTTAGTTCGGGGTGTAGGGTTGCCTGCACAGTATTCCTGCTTCACCCCGTTATGCTCTGCAATGTGCATCATAAAATTTATATTATTAACTTTCATTTCCATTAGCTCTTATCATTAAATATTTTTCAATTCTGCCTAACATTGTCGTCTTTTATTAGGCAGATTACACTAAACAGTAGTCATTTCCAGAACATTTAATTATTTGTGAATACGGACCAAATTATTTCTGTCCTCACCTACATCTCCGATAAATCTCTGTGGATCCTTGGGACAAGGAATTGTCACCTCCCGTTAAAAAGATAAGATATTATTCTACTATGTTCTCTTATTAAGAATGTCTTCATATTTCTAGAGGTGATGCTCTACCATTTGAGAATCGTGTATTGGCTTGCTTATGCTAAATTTCATATTCGCATTTCGCCAGATTCTCCGTGTACTCTTCTCAAGACTTCCAAAACCCTTGAGAAGATTTCTATTTAAATCCCCCCAACGGGTAATTGAAGCCAAGCTTAAGTAATATTATCTTATGTTTGTTTCTTACTGGGAGCACAAGTTTCAAACTGCCATATTTTATCTATAATATTTTAAATCACAGGTCCAATGCAGGACCTACCTAATGCCACATATCCACCATGGAGGGCCGCATATTGAAAGCAATAAAATCGACTTAGCACGCCAAATTTTCTATCGCTGAAGCCAAACAGCCTGAAATTCAGCAAAAAGCAATCCGAATAGACAAAGACAATATATAAATTACAAGAACCTGAAAAGTGTTAATCAATAAAATGCAAAAGCAGATAACACAAAAAAAGTTAAAGAGATCATATCTAATTATAAAGCATACATTACTAACACACAATAAATCAATTACATTTTCCTATTTTGTAAACGTAAATAATACTACTACTATAATAACTGAATTATGAATGAGAAAAAATAATAAAAATATATGAACCAATGAACCTACAACAATTCAACATACGATACTTTAGATGGGGCTAGAACCACCAAACCGATGATAAACCACGACTACTACAGAAATAGGAATTATCAAAACAGTTAGATTATCCTCCGCCTAAATTTAAGTATACATAAACGTTGTTTTAACGTTTGTTTTTATTTCCCGGATTCAATCAAACCTACATCTGTATCATTCAAGAGGAATCGTCAGCAACTACTTAAAAATTATACGAAGGTGCTGTTTGGCGAAGCCCAAATGAGAAGTGTTCAGTTATTAAAGCTAGAGTTATATTATATTTATCTATCTTAATCTATTATATTCTTTTTATATATATATCTATATTTTTGATCCTAACCTTATAACACTTTCGTCGCCACAGTAACAGTAGTACTAACGACTAATTTTCTCATCTTGTTCTATTAGAATTAATTCATTTATCTTTACTACAGTTGCTTTTAGTCTCTGATTCTTATCGACGCTTTTACTTTCTTGATCCACTTTCTGAATTTAGTGGTCTTTGGGGAAAAATACGCTCATGTTAAACCCGTTATACCGATCTTCTTACTACCTCTAAAACTCATCAAAACAAACAATAACAAGGACTAACAAACAAAAATATTATGAAACACGAAGACATTCAACCATGTATATACTCCAGTCTCACCTAAAACCATCTTATTCTCAATTACTATTCTGTAATTACACTTTATATTCTTATACAACACTCTCCAGGGCTCTCTCAACTTTATTATCCACTGCATATTCTCCATATGCATCTCCATATCCCTTTCCTACGCACTTAATCAAAAGCCTTTCTAATAGAACTTTTGAAAGCTACATATGCGTCGTTATATTTATTCCTACCTTTATTTAACTGTAATTCTCAATGGCGAACAAAGATCCGATATGCTTCTAGTTCTTTCTAACCCGTGGCTGCTCTTCCCCAGTCCTGTGCATCTACACCATTTCTCAGTGTTATTCACTAGTATTCCTCATTTATGCCAAAAGTCTGTTCCAACAAGAATGTTACCCTTATTGTTACACTCCGCTGATATCTTCTTTGCCCTTTATATATTTGGACCTTTGATTGACTTCTTAATCCCACCATCTGTTACTTCGCTCTTCTTCCAATAAGCCTATTGAACAAATTTCAGACATGTCTTTTCATTTCATCCTCGCCTCGTGTGTTTTAGTTCTATGGTCTCCATCTTCGAATCTTCATTGTTCTCAGTCACGCCTCCAACCTCCTCAC
>JABUQX010120761.1:0-12500 GCA_015478945.1 Trachelipus rathkii | reverse complement strand
CAATTTTCGACCAACACCAATGGATCTCCATTTTTGACTGAATGCCGATATCTTGTTTTACCGATGTCGCAAAGCGTGGAATGTAGGTTTTCAATAAATAAAATCTGCTCTTAATCCCAAATATCATTCCACATATTTTTCACTAGAAATCAAGTCAAAAAGTCAAATATATCATTACAACCAAAACTTTTATTCAAAAATAGAAGTCGTATGTATTTTCAAATGATGAACTTGAAAATGAAGTGTTAAGTTCGAAATTCCACGCATCTCCTATGAATCACACTTTTACTTATCGCATTCATATTATAATGCTGCAAAATGAAATCTAATATAATAAAAAAAATATTTATCAAAAATCTTGTAAAGACTCTTGCATTACTAACCAGATTTAAAGTTAATGGACTAGTCTCAGTTATGAACAATTTGACACAGTGTTATCTTGTGTCCCTTCATATTGCAATGTATAAGAATTTTTTCCACAGGCAATGAACAATCTTATTAAATTAGGATGAAAATTATCGTAATTCTGCTTTCATTCGCAACAAGAAGAATTTAACACTCCTCACGTTCCTTATAATAAGCATCAGAATTTGGTGAGGAAGAAAGATTAATCTTACTCAAACTTTCTCGTTGCCTACTTCAGAGGTAATTTTTTTCGGTCTTTTTACCACTCGGTTACCTTTATCAAATAATGTTGTATACATGTGGAAATGTAGTAGTAAATTATCACTTGAGTATAAAGTGATTAATGTGATTCTTAAAAGACAGATAGTTGGTGAATCTTTAGTATATACATGTACATTCTCACCACACAATTTATAAGTTTATTCTATCCAATTACTTCTCTGACTGATTCAAGATCAATACCTCTTATAAGAAAGAAGCTTACGATAAGTATCAAACCTCTAATCCATATCTGTTATTACCATATAATCTCCGGAAAGGGTTATTAGATTTATCGTGTGTATGCTATTAATATTAACTGGCATGGCATATATCGATGAAACCATGCCCTTGGTGTATGATGTCCCCTCCGTTCCCCCAGCGCTTGCATGTGGATTGTAACATTAACATAGTCACATTGCATATACTTTCAAACCTTCGTTTCTTTCCCTCATTTACATAATGAAATTTTCCGTCGTTTCAATCCACTTTCCTTATATATCAGTTTCTATTTGTTCCCACCATTCATTCCTTTTAAATATTACTATGACAAAGTTGTCCACTTTTTTTCCCTCACAACTATTGCGGCTATCCATGTGCCTCTTCCCGCATGTTTTCATTCACACCAAAACACATCTACCTTGTGATGAGGGTACAGATGAGAAAAATGATCTTTCGCATCGCCTTGACGGTCTGCAATTGCAGGACCTAGCCTTGGAAACAAATGAAGATGCCGCTCTGCACTTTGTGTGTAACAATCTTGGGCGTTACTAAGATAGAAGGTGCAGTGTGTTACACGGGGGGTAACCGCACGTAGTAGTTCCGGGGATTTCAAGGCCGATATCACAGCCGTTGTGGTCGGGACATTGTGGGGTCTGTTCTGTGACCTATGAGGGGAGAAGTTAAAAAAATCAAAAAATCTCTCCCACAGTAACTAACAATAAGACAAAAACACATACCTACCTTCATATAGCCGAATTGGTATCCTTTCCAGTAACCAGAAATACTTTAAACAATTAAATTCTTTTTACTATATTATTCTTCCGTAACTACCTTTGTAAGAAAATTATTTACAAAAGATTAGAGTTCACAAGATTGGTGAAAAAGAAATCTAGGAATGGTACCAAAACGAATGGCACCTAGCAGTACAACAGAACCTTACAGAAAGTCCCACTGGCGCCAGACTGCTTTGCTCCAGAACCGCTGCTTACCTAAAAAACTCCTATCTTTCCCTTTCCCTGAAACCATCAAAACCTCCAATCCAATCCAAGCTTTACTTTATTATTTTACTACTTAATATTTAATAATTCTAACAATAATTCAAATGGGCTAATAAGAGATACTATCTGCAAGGATAAAAAATATATACTTGAATTAATACGAAGAGCAACAAAAAATAAAGAAGCCAAACAGCAGACAGCTAAGCAGAAGCAGCAAGCACCACAACCTAAAACAAAACAAAACAAAAAAAACAATCATTCTTATATCTTTCTCTCCTCTCTCTCTTTCCCTTCCACATACTCCTTTATGCCACTAACATCCACTCTACTTTTGGTAAACACATCCGCCAATTGATGCCTAGTATCAACCCATTCCACTCTTGAAACTTTCCTCTCATCCATCATGATCCATTTAATCCAAGCTATGTCATTCCTTAAAAATTTACTCTGTACTTGCGTAGCAGAGTAAATTGCATTCTTCAGAGTCTTACTATCCGTATACACAACCACCTCAAGTCTTTTGCCCCCATACAACTGATACCACAACTATTATATATATATATATATATATATATAATATATATATATATATATATATATACATATTATGAAATATATATATATATATATATATATATATATATATAATATATATATAATATATAATATATATATATATAATTATATATATAATATATATAATAGTATATACTATATAAATAATTAATATATATATATATTATATATATATATATATATAATATATAATATATATATATATAATATATAATATTATATATATATTTTTATATGTATTGATATATATATAATATATAATATATATATAATATATAATATTATATATATATATAATATATATATATATATAATATATATTATATACTATAATATATTAATATATATATAGTATATATATATATATATATATAATTATAATATATAATATAATATAATATATATATATATATATAACTATTATAATATAATATATATATAATATATAATATAATATATTATATTATAATATATAATATAAATATATATATAATATATATATCAACTTGTATACATTACTATAACGCACATCTGCCTCAGCTCATATCAGTAGACCTTTCAACCCTCTTCATGTATTTTAGATTTCACGAATAATTGGACACCTAATTTCCCATTCATATTTCAACAGTAAACAATTAAAGCCACATTAGATTCACCAAATTCATCATTCATTATGACGGCATCAAGCTATAAACTTCCCACAATCTTACCCTCCAGCTTAATCAACCAAACCCCTAATCCTAAACTCTATTCTCCTTCTCAATGTTTATCAACTTTCTTATTTCATTCACTTTTACCACCCCTTAAAAAACCTACCCTATCAACTCACCATACATTAACATTAAATCACGTAGTGTCTCCACCAACATAACCATTCATTGCATTTCCTACCAATAATTACACGTAGTCAATTCATTTCTTCATCTCTCTTATCACCAAAAAACTCCCTCTTATCTGCACAACTATACTTCCATTATACTGCTTTTGCTCCAAAAATATTCCTCCTTTTGTTCCTGAATATTCACTCCGATGTATTTAAACCCTCTCGCATCCTCTGTACCTATTTTAACCTTATCCTTCAATCTTCCTATAACTTTTGAGAACCACCAAAACAAAAATCATCAACATGTACACATAAATCACTCCAACTGATCCCGTTTTTTCCACATAAAAAGCCGGTTCAACCTACTCTCTTCCCCCAAAACTCCGAACATCACACTTCTCATTACAGGCACGAGCAGCACTCTTTTTAAACCCATTTACCTCTTTCTGTAACTCCAACATTATACCTTCGTCTTTCTCTTCTTAAGCTGGACGGAACAATAAAAACACGCCTTTTAATTCGTATCACCCTGTAAATAAAGCAGACCTCGACCGAATAGATTGACACACTTCAACCTTCCCTTCTTACACACTTAAACACTATCTACAACACACTCACCGACATGTAGGTGCTTCCTTATCAGATCTCTTCACAGTTCTTCAAACCACGTATAGCCAACCCAACCGCTAGCCTCTTAACAAAACCGAGCTTTGCCCTCTCTTCATTTTCCAGATTAACCCATAAGAGATATTTACACTTTTGACTGTATTTTCACCTTTTTAAAACATCATTACGCCTACCTAGTTTCAATATTCTTGTATATTAGCTTCCCCACACTTCTGTTATCATCTCCATCCATCAACCACACTCTTCATCCTCGCTGACATACATTCAATATATCTATGTAATTCTTGAAAATCATCATCTATTCTCACCGCTCTCAACATCCTGTATATTGTAAGAGTCACTCCACTTCTGTTTTTAGCTTTTACCAGCCTACCTAACACTCTACTTCAATCCTTTCTTGCCTTCTATCGCACCCACTCATATAATATTTTCCTAATTCACCTGACATCGGTACTCATCCACTAACCCTGTTTCTTTTTGCACCGGTTAATCACACACCACTTCTATTCAAGTCCATTCACTTCATCTTCTCCAAACATACTCCTATTCTTTCATTGTTCAGTCATTTCAGTACTTTGCTCTGGCATTGCTAAACACCCATCTTCATTCAAGTGTCCTCATAGGAATTCTGAGACAACGTATTCTAAATATCGCAACCCTAGCCACCCTCACCGAAGCATACCAACTGCTCCTTTCACATATCCACAGTTTCTTACCGCTCCTCTACCTAATTCACTTCGCCTGCGGCCCCCCATTCTTTATCAAATCTCCACTCTTATATTCATATTCTCCCCTTGTTTCCACCAAATCTATTTATTGTTCCACTTAAATCTGGCCCTTTTTATATCCTCTTTAAATATCTCCCACGTTTCTTGAATTGAATGTGTTATAATTCTACTCTTTTTTTTTTAATGCCTTCTAAAATGCATCTAAAGAACTCGCTTGTCTATTCCTAGAACACCTAAACACTCTTCATCCTCACTAGTACCATTAGGCTAAACTTAACAATTTTAAAAACACTAGTTTAGATAGGAGAGAATACCGTCCTTATTAATAAGCTATTCTTTGCTGCAACTGACCCTTAACATACTGATCCTAACTCCATCCCTTCTATCTTTCAATTCCATTAGCGAATCTTAGTAAGACCACGCGTCTTTCCCACTCCCGTACTCCAAACTTCAGCGAAGCAGTAACCCATTGAAAGCCATTACTGAATTTTCACACATACATTCATTCGTCGTATTTAAATTCATAACCCATTATCATCAAGAAACTTTCAGAGTGCCCATAGACGCAAACCATTCTCACAATAATTATCCACTATCTCCTTGGATTCTTTATTTTTACCCATACTGGCTTGGCATAACTTGTACACAATATCAACGATCACCAAATCCTCTTACCTTCTATCTCACTAAATACATTGCACTCGTTTTCGTAAACCTCCTAAAGAGGAAACCCTACTATCGGCCTACTCGGTGTCTTCTGATACCGGACACAGATACCACATTCATCACTTACACTATCCACAACCTCTTTTATTTCATTACCTGTTTCACCTTCCACTTCCTCCCTATACGCATCCCTAATCAAACCCCACAATCTACCTTTACTAGGATGCCCGAATTGAAGATGCAATCTTTTCACAACTTGTTTCCTGTCTTTCTTACTCATTAATTCTTCCTTCACACTACCACCCCACCAAACATCTTTCCATTTATCTCCTTTACGACGTAAGCATATCTTCATATGACCTCTTTCATCCATGTTGCACTTCACCACCATACCATCCAATACACCTATACTCGCTTCATTTCTCCCCAAATTCAGACAGATATCCATGTTCTTTAACGATTCATACCCAAATAACCACGGAACATCACCCTGAACCACCTCAGTCCTCAAAGAAAACCGTCTACCATTTATACAACAGGGTAAGTCCATTCTGTACACACCTTTATAACTAGTTTCACCAAACATATAGCTTACATTTATTTCCTTCTTTGACACAGCAGCTTCCTTCCTCTCCCATGCATCCAAATCCCACATTATGCGTGCTAGTCACTTTTCTCCAATCACGTTCTGCCCACATCCAGTATCTATAATTGCACATATCTCATCATACTTAGTTCTCTCATCCTCCTTCCTATCTACATAGTCATCATTGAGATAAACTTTATTACTCCCTCTTGTAATTACATTCTTTCCCTTAGCTACTTCTTTCTCATCCATTTCTTTTCTATCATACAACCCTTTTTCACTTCGTTTCCATGCTCCTCTTCCCACACTCCCTTCTTTACCATTTTTATACTGAAAACTCTTAGGACAATTAAAACCAAAATGATACAAAGAACCACAGACTACACACCTCATCACTCTCCCATACCTATCCCTCTTGTTCATCCTCTGTTCTCCACCAGATTCTCCTTCTCCCTTTTGCTCTTCTCTCTCTTTGCTTACCCATCCACTCCTCTTATTCCCGCTTTTATTACCAAAACCCTCACATATATTCAACAAAGCATCCTTGAACACCTTGAACTCCCATGCGTCTTTTCCACAATATGCTAACACCATCTGTCTCTGGTTGTTATCTACATTCGCTCCTTCTAATAAATGAACACACTTCATATCTTCCCCCAAATCAACTTTACCAACAACTTTACATTTTTTCTCTATCACTTCATACCTATTCACATACTCTCTCATTGTCTCTTCTAATCCTCTTTTTATATAAAAGAATTCAAGTATTCTATCATACCGATCCCGCTGTTGTTCCTTTCCATACTTTTTATCCAAGTCATCCAAAATCTTCATCACACCTTCTTCTTTCTCCAACCCCTCCCATTCTACATCACAAACACATTCAAAAGCCTTGTCCCCTAAGCTCATTAACACCTCTCCTGCAGGACTCTCATAATTCTTTCCATCCACCTTATACCAGAGTTTCACCTTTTTCTTCCACATATCAAATGCATCACCGTCATTCATATCCCCTTTGAAGGGAGGACACACCCTCTTCGTTCTTACCTCTGTCGTCACCGATTCACCACTTCCAGTTGCTTTCGAATCCTTATCACCACCCATAATCTTCTCCCTGTAGCCTGACGTAGCGTAGCGGAACTACGCTCTGCTACCACTGAAAAAAAATCAAAAAATTCTTCCTACACGTAACCTAACAATAATGCATACAAAAAACAATCCTACCTTTTATAAGTAGCCCAATTGTAAATGTCCTTTGCCAGTAAACAGCAATACTTTAAAAACACTTTTTTTACTATTTACTTCGTCGTAAATACTTTATGAGAAAATTATTTACAAAAGATTAGAGTTCACAAGATTGGGGAAAAAGAAATCTAGGAACGGTACCAAAACGAATGGCACCTAACAGAACAACAGAACCTTACACAAAGTCCCACTGGCGCCAGACTGCTTTGCTCCAGAACCGCTGCTTACCTAAAAAACTCCTATCTTTCCCTTTCCCTGAAACCATCAAAACCTCCAATCCAATCCAAGCTTTACTTTATTATTTTACTACTTAATATTTAATAATTATTCAAAAGGGCCAATAAGAGATACTATCTGCAAGGATAAAAAATATATACTTGAATTAATAAATAAAAACAAAAACAAAATTAAGCAAAAACTTAAGCAAATCATGCGGGACCAAAAAGCTCATGGGTCTTTCTTGAAGGGAGAAACGAAGAGCAACAAAAAATAAAGAAGCCAAACAGCAGACAGCTAAGCAGAAGCAGCAAACACCACAACCTAAAACAAAACAAAACAAAAAAAAACAATCATCCTTATTTGAGGACCATCAAATATTCCAGCAGTTAATTAGGCATCACTAACCTGTGGAAATTTTCTTGCCAAAAAAAGAAATGCTTGACTGTCTTTCTTTAATACCCTTATAAAACTTCTCATTAATCCCAATTTTATATGAGGTGGTGGAAGTAAAATTTTATTACGGTTGACGATAGGTTTACATATAACATTATGGGAACCAAGATCAAAGGACTGTCGAGATAGCCATTCTTGTCGGCTATAGTGCTGTTCATTATTATATATTATAATATAATAATAAATAATATATTATGCGTGTGTTGTTTCAAAAAAAGAGTATTGATGACCGTAAACATTATTAGAAAAAATTTAAAAATTTTACAATTTTAAAAAAGTTATGTAAATTTACCATTACAATTTTATTTAAAAAGAAAGTCCTCTCTTCTATCTTTTGATGAGCAAATTTATCAATCACTTTATTATAAAATCTGTATGCCCTAATAAAGTCTTTCCTCGATCGAAAGCATTGCTAAAGCGGAAAGTCTTTCTTGCCCCATGGTGTTCCTAAGAAAGGTTTTAATCCTTTTAAATAAGGAAAACAGCTCTCTTTCGGACGTTGTCATCGGAATGGTTATTAAAACTTTGAATAGTTTCACACTTTTACTAAAAGTGGCTTCCAAGTGATTTTCTGTAATGAAATCCAATAAAGCTATGGACTACAGACATAGAACGAAATTCTTCTAGGCTATAAAATTATAGATATGTTCCCTGTTTTAAAGTTCTTTATGTCAATGAAGTGTACACTTTACAGGTTTTATTTACATTTTTCTCAGGAAAAGATGGGATCATACTGAGGAAACATTTGCCGGCAGAAATAACGTGGCAACAATTTAATCCTGGGAATGTAAATCTATCTTTTATTTGACAAAGAGTTAGAGAGGATTGATAGAGGGATTTGGCAGGGTGTGTAAAAGGATGGTTTTGAAAGTAAACGATAAGAGCAAGGTTATGGCTGTGAGTGAAAGACAGCCTCGTACGAGGTTGTGTTAGGAATGGTGAGATACTGGAACAAGTGTCTGAGTTTAAATATTTAGGATAGATGTTGAATGAAAAGGGAACGGATGAATGGAGAAGTGTAGTAAGAAAGTTTGTAATGGTAGGAAGGATAGCTCGTGCTATTAAATCTTTGGTGGATGTAAAGGACTATGTGTTGAATGCGCTAGGGTCTTACATGAGCGGTAATGTTGTTACCTGTGTTAAAATGTATAGTAGTGAAACATGGTCTGGAATTAGAGTATAGATCTGAGTACATATTGGTTTTGGATGGAAATCTCAGGGGTGTGAGAACGAATTGATTAAATGAGGAATGAATCGTATTAGGTGGGTTGTGTGGTGTGAAGAAAGGAGTAAATGAAGAGAATAAACGAGAGTACGTTAGATGGTTTGGTCATGTAGGAAATGGATGGATGATAGTTGGTTGGTTAAACGGGTGTATAGTGGTGAGTGTGCTGGGAATCGACCGACTGGGAGACCGAAGAAAAAGTGGATTGAGTCAGTAAAGGAATGCCTGGAGGAGAGGAATGTGAGTTTGGTAGAGACGAGAAAAAAAGGGTGCAATAAATAGGAGTGATATGGTGGGGTTTTGTTAGGGGTATGGTTGCTGGTTTTGTCCAGAGGGATGATACGGGCCCACATTGACGGATGCTCAGTGACAGTCCGTCGACAGATACCCTTAGAAAGCCCTATATAGTGTGGATTTTTCTGACTGCGACGTGTTCTCATCACTTAAAGGTATTAAGGGGGTGGTAAGGCTGGGCTTTCTTTTCGACTTACGTCATATTCTTCTACTACTTTTCTGTTCCAGTGTGTGCTACACACCTTACACTCAATCTTGGGAACAAGATAATATATATATTATTATAATTATATATATATATATAATATATATATTTTTATATTATATAATATATATAATTATTATATACTAATATATTATAATATTTATATATATATAATATATATATATAAGAATATATATATATTATATATATCAGGGGCGGGCTCGCGTACAAATTTATAAGGTGGTTGCATCTGGACATTTTCACACACACCAATTATATATATAATATATATTTATATAATATATATATATATATATATATATAATATATATAATATATTATATATATATAATATATTATATATATATATATAATATTATATATAAATATATATTATATAATATATCTATATTATTATATTATTTAATAATATAATATATATTATATATATATATATAATAATTATATATATATATATAATAGGTGAGCTACCATAAAGGAAGGAAAACCTTAGACTTTCGAGGACTGTTCATCTTGAAGATAAGTTTACTATATAGATGTAGAACATGAATAGCAGTGTATTAAAAAAAAAAAAAAAAAAAAATTTATTTTTTTATAATTACTTATCCAAGTAGAACGCAGCTTTGGTCGTGGTACTTTTAGATCGGTGCAAACATTTTTTAATGGTTTTTGCGACGTATTATATTTATTTTTATTTTTTTTAAAACTAATGGGAACCCCAAGGGTATACCACACCAACAGAGATGGCAGGAGTCGGGTCTCTCGGGCCTTCCCGGGGAACGACAGGGTAGAACTATTTCCCCCCCCCTCCGGGGAAGGTCTCTCGGAACCCCCGCTCTTGGTATTTGGGTGGTGACGCGGGGGTTCCTCCGCCCCTCCCCTACGATGTATGGAAAATGTCCCCCCATCTGTTCCCCGTCTGCTCGAGCCCCCTAGCTTGGCCGTGTAAAATACTTTATATATACAGAATTTTACACGGCCAGTAGGTGGGCTCGAGCCGACGGTGAACAGAAGGGGGGGACGTTTTCCATACTCACCGTAGGGGAGGGGCGGAGGAACCCGCGACACCCAAATACCAAAAGAGCGGGGGTTCAGGAGACCCTCCCAGGAGGGGGAAAATAGTCCTACCCTGTCGTTCGCCGGAAGGCCGAGAGACCCCGACTCCTGCCAATCGGTGCGGTATACCCTTTGGGGTTCCCATTAGTTTAAAAAAAAATAAAAAATAAATATAAACTCGCAAACATTAAAAAATGTTTCACGATCTAAAAAGTACCACGGCAAAGCATGCGTCTCTAAAAAAGTATTAATAAAAAAAAAAAAAAAAAATTAAAATACATTGCTTTTCATGTTCTACATATATATATAGTAAACTTTTCTTCTAAATAAACTTTCTTCAAAAGTCTAGTTTTTCTTCCTTTATGGTAACCACTCAATAATATATATTATATATATATATATATAATTATATATATATATATATATATATTATATATATTATATATATATATATATATTATATATATAATATATATTATATAAATATAATTAATTATATATAATATATTATTATATATAATATATATATATACATATAGGCTTTGTTGATTATCAGCATCCCACAGTTAGACTATAAGCCATTTTAATTTTTAAAATCAAACTAAATCGAACACAATGAACAACAACCGCCTCAATAGTGTTAAAAGATTGAACTTTTTTTTCCTAAAATAATTTAGATAGCTAGTTATTGGAAAATAATGGAAATGATGAAATGAATATTCTAATATAAGTTTATTTTATGAAAGTGAATAAATTAATAACATAAGTTTAGTGAGGTGAAAATTATTAATTATTATAAGTTTAGTTAAGTAATATTTAATAATATTAAAAAAAAATTTATATTCTTAAAGGTGTGGAAACTCACTTATTATAATAGTTTTATTACCGACCAAATTAGTGAAATTTTTTGTTTTTTTAAGGTGATATTTGGTTTAGAGGCGACAACTATCATCGATCCATATCTCAAAACTACAATAGCTACAGGAGAAAAGGAATAAATTGTTGGAATCCTGGCAAAATTTTATTGCGGAACACTGAAAAAAAAAAAAAAAATGAAAAAAAAAAATCATATCTCAAAAACTACAATAGCTACAGCGAAAAGAAATACATTTTTGGAATCCTTGAAAGAATTTTAGTTCGGAAAATGTAAAAAAATAAAAAAAATAAAATAATAAAATTAAAATATTGGCTATTTTTTTTTTTAGGAGCAGGGGACATAATATATATTATATATATATATATTTATATATTATATATATTATTATATATTATATATATATATAATATCTATACTATATATATATATATTAATTATATATATATATATATATAATATATATATATAATAAATAATTATATATATATATTTTGTAAAGTATTACAGCGGCAGATGTAGGGGTGAGCTCGAAAGCCGACGGGGAACAGGGGGGACGTTTTCCAATACCCCGTAGGGGAGGGGCGAGGAACCCCCGCGACACCAAAACCCAAATACCAAAGAGCGGGGGTTCCGGAGACCCTCCCGGAGGGGGGAAATTAGTCCTACCCGTAAGTTCCCCGGAAGGCCGAGAGACCCGAACTCCTGCCATCGGTGCGATATAACCCTTGGGGTATTCTTTAAGTAAAAGAAAAAAAAGCAAAATTTTAATAGAAAGTCTATTTTATTTTAACGAGTAACCAATAAAAGGTCTAAAAATAGGCTCTCTAATCATATTACTATAATTAATTAACAATAAATATTTTTTTAAATTTTTTTTAATTTTTTTTACATTTTCCTATCTAAAATTTTTACCCAGAATTCCAAAAATGTATTCTTTTTTTCGCTGTAGCTATTGTAGTTTTATTGAGAATATATATTATATATATTTTTTTTTTTTTTTTTTTAGCATTTTTTTC
>JABUQX010120760.1:15000-26166 GCA_015478945.1 Trachelipus rathkii | reverse complement strand
TGTGTTGCAAGTAATACCTGTGGTGCTATCTAGCAGTGGCAGATAGACCTAATCCGTTTACCGATTAACCTCACAGACTCGAATATTTTGATATGCGCAACATATCGATTCACTATATATATATATATAATATATATAATATTATAATATATATATATATATATAATATATATATATATATATAAAAACTATACCCAAGAAATAGAAGAAATATAGAATCAAATAAAAATGTAAAATTAATATATATGTATATTTATAAATAGTATATATTATATATAGTAATATAGGTGATAATTGGATTTGAGCGACAAATTACTTCATCATCAAGATCCATACATTCAAATAGACTACCAAGATTAGACTCACTAGCATAAAGAAAGGATAAAATACATGCTGGTATAATAATAAAGCTCGTCATATAAAGTCCAAAATAATTTAGGGCAAAGTAAATAGAGAAAAATGTTAAATAAAGAAAAAAAAAAAATAAATAAAAAAAAAAATATATTGTACTATAAGCTAACAAAAGACTCTAATATAACTATAAAATGAGACTTTCTAATTATCTTTAAACTATCTGAATAAAGAGGAATACAATTTTTGTGGTATGAAGTTTGATCCGTATGAAAAAGGAGAGTTAGAAATTATATATATAAGTTTATTATACATGTGAAAAAAAATTAAATAATAATTTAAATATTATATATTATTATTTGTACTAATTTAATAAATTTATAATGATTTAATTATTGATAATTAAACCTCAACCTATATTTATTGAGAAAAATTACTATTTTTATTTCGGCTATCAATAAAATAAAATTTTCTTTTACTTTATTTAAATGTATTTTAATATAATATGTCTGTTAATATAAATATGTTCTTATGGTTTTACTAAGGAATACTCCCTATAGGTAGGAAAGATGGGGGATTTAGTTACACGCACTATAAACAAATGTGTTCTGTTAAAATGGTGTCTTCTCGGTCATCATATCCTAACCGGGAGAACTACGGGGATAAGGACTTAATTCCCCTCAACCTCCGGGTAGGGTCTCCGAGACCCCCGCTCTTTGGTTATTGGGTGTCGCTATGAGTGAGAATGGTTCAACTCTACGCCTTCACTCCCCTAAACGAGGTATGAATAAACGTCCCCCCCTGAGTTTCCCCGTTATTACTTAGCTCGAAGCCTAGCCAATGTACATTTAGCCTATGCTAATACCTTTACAAAAATTTATAATATAATAATAATATTTATTATTATATATATATAATATTATGTCCCCTGCTCCTAAAAAATAAAATAGCTCAAAGTATTTATTATTTATTTTAATTATATATTTATTTATTTTTTTACATTTTCTCTTTTTTGAATAATTTTATTACTTAATATAAGATTTACCAATAAAATGTATTAATAATCTTACTTTATTTCGCTGTTAATCATATTTATAGTAAGTTAATTTTGAGATATGATATTTTTTATTAATATTTTGTTTTTTTATTTATTTTTTTTTAATAAGTCAGCAGTACATGTTTCCGCTAATTATAATATAAACTTTTTGCACGATTCCAAGCTTACTATGAAAGTCCTTTTTCCTGTAACTATGTAGGTTTTTGAGATATGGATCGATAGATAGTCTGTAATTCTTTATTCCAAATAATAATCATAATCTATGCTAATATATATTATAACAGTCTATCCAAAGCTCATTTATATATTTCGCCAGTTCTCTGCTATAGAATTCATATGTATCTTAAAAAAAAATAGATGCTACAGTAAAACGGAATACATTGCTGCAATGCTGGTCCAAAAGTTTGCGCTGAAAATGTAAAAAGTAAAAATTTCTCTAAATGACATTCAAAGATGAAAGAGAACACAAAAAAATATTACTTTTAAATTTATTCTTGACTTTCAATCATTAAAAGGATTTTGCCAATAATTCATTATATTGCTTAAAGCTTTGTACAGCGAAAGAATACATTTTGGAATCCTGGTAAAATCAGGATGTAAAAGAATGTAAAAAATAAAAAAAAATGTAAATTGTTATAATAGTCTAAATAAGAAAAATTTTATTAAATTATGTAAAATTAGTTTAATACATGGCCTATTATTAGAGACCTTTTTATTGGTTTCTCGTTAAATAAATAGACTTTCTATTAAATTTTGCTTTTTAGTATACGGCCACAACTAGGGGACTACGAGCCAAGAAACGTGAGGAAACATTTTATAAATGGGTCGAATAATTCTCCGAGGTACCCCGTATGGAGAGGGACTAAGGAACCCCGCGGAAACCACCCAAAGAAAATACATAAAGAAGTCTTGTGAATTCCGGAACCCTCCCCGAAGAGGTGGGGAATTAGTCCTACCCGTAGTTTCCCGCCGATGCGAACATTGAAAAGAAGGCCGGATAGGATACTCTCGAAGTAAAATGTAAATAAGTTCCATCGAACCTTTGAGGGTTTATTTCTTTTTATGAAATAAAAAAAAATGAAAAATGAATTAATTAGAATAGAATCCTATTTAGCTGTAACTGTTAGAACAACTAAAGAGGTGTTCATAAGAGCTAAATAAGTGCGTCTTCTGAATTCCATAATAAATCAAATTTACTATATTCATTATTTTGAGAGCAATAATTTTTATTTTTTCTTTTTTTGTATAACTATGTAGTTCTCTCAGATGAGAGAGTTTTACCAGGATTCAACAAAGTATCCCCATCGCTCAAGTAACTATTGTAGATTAAATCTTGATCATGCATAAATAATTGCATTTATGATTTACCTATTTATTTTTTTTTTTTTTAATATTGTACCTCTCTCAGCGGCACATAGAATACTTCTTTGTTTCGACCCTTGCGGATAATCCATCCTAATGCATGGTCAATGATTTACCGCGGTTATTTATCTAATATCGATAGCTCACCTAATAGCTCTAATGTGTAAGGGAACGATATATAGAACAGGCTGCTAATAACAGACGTAGAGTGGAGACCAAAAAATGTGTGGAATTATATAATATTAAAGTTAATGGAGCCATTTGCATCCGAGTAGTTGACGGTATTTTTCATAGAGTCTCTACCCTTTCAACAATACTGAGTTGCTAAGTTTATTTATATTCAAATTTTTTTACGTGAATAAGTTATATATATAACTATTTACTTTAATTAAATTATAATAGTGCTCAGAAGCTTTCACCTAACCTTACCTAGCCAGTGCTCGCGACTATTGCTAACGCATTCGGCCGGCTGTATGGATTGCAAAAGTAAATATTACTTCCGTATACTTATAACCCTTATTATTATGCATCAATTCTAAAAATATAGTAATAAAAATTATTATTTAATTTACGTAAATACTTTCATTTAAAAGTGAGTTCTCTTCATACTGTATCAACTTATTGTACAATAATTTTTTCAAATCATTAGTATAGCTTTTGACACGAGGTCAACTGGTGACATAGACATATTTTGCAAAAGTTAGGAGGAAAGTATGCTATAATGAAAAAGAAATAATAAATTCTTTTATGTTGAGTCCATAGCAAGAGGCATCTTAATATGAGTATAGGAACAAAGAAACAATTACGAAGATTATAAGATAAAAGCAAGTTTTTCTTTATCCTCCCGTTAATTTTATAGCATATATTAATTGACAATTTTTCTACTCAGCTATGAGTCAAGGAAATTTAAATGCCCTCAGTGTAATTATACTATCTGCTGATATTGAATTGTTGATTTCTAATTATATATACTTGTCTTATATATCCTAACACACACTACTCACACACTATAATCAAGCTAAGTGTATATATACTAGTGAACCTCAGTTGTATCCTTAAATAATTACACTCACTCGATATAGTATATATATAATATACTTATGTAATTAATCTGCAAGGTTTATAATCACCAACTCTTATAGTTGAATTCTCATCATATTATTATTGATGTAGTTTATATAAAGTTTCATGTTTCAATTTAATAGTTTATCTTCTTAGTAGAATTGTATGACAAAACATCTTATAAGTAAATAGGATAGACAGTTTGACCGTTAGTGTAAGTAATGACTGCTTCAATAAGCTTGGAGGGTCTTACTTATAGATATAACTTCTTCATGATTATATTACTATGAGTTCATATTCAACTATATTATCATCAGCCATTACGTTGCAGCAAACAAACCAAGATTGAATTTTTCCTCCAAATAAAATGGTGAAATATTGCCTTGATTCTTATGTACTGTGAGACTCATACATCGCGTATTGGAGAATAATTCTACATTGTATGCCCTAGTCTTAGACTCACTTATGAAATGCTTATTTCACCTTATTGACAAAGTCAAGATCTATGAATTAATCATATCATTTTGTTGCTGTAAATCTACTTCCAACAGTTTACTCCCCGCGTGCATGTGTGGATATCCTCATTAAAACTAATATCTCAAATTACTGAGCATGGAAGGTAGTGGCAAAGAAATACTGATATGTTGATATCTATTCTTCCAAACTCCTTGTATTCGTCATTTCTATTTCCAATCAAGAGCGCACGGTTTATATATATGGAAATCTTGTTGGAAAATGAAAGATTTAATTGTATTTTTAAAGTGAATATCACTATTATTGATTAACAAAACTTGAAGATAAGTAAAGTTACCGAGATAGCAAAAAGACATGTTATTCATCTAACTTGGATGCCTATCTAGACGTATGTCTTAGATATATTGATCTTTGTACAGATAGTATAAACAAAAGATGAGAAATTATTTTTAGAACTCTGAAGACGTCGATGATGTATTGGAGTATCTTCGTTAGATACCAATTTGTTTCCTATTTTTTATTTATTATTATGGGCGAGCCTCGAGCACACGTGGCTTAGGAGGGACAGTTAGTGTGTGATTACGAATTCCCTCCCGTAGTACAGGAATCGTCCCCCAGCTGAACCAAAGAGTTGCACACTAATTATGTGGACCGCAGGCACGAGAACGATACCCGTACCTTCTTTTGGCAGCTACTCTTGCGAAATGAATCCTACACATAAGTGTTGAGTAGTGACTCTCTATATTCGTTAAGAAAAATCTAACCTCAATTAGCGCATTACAGAATTTTACCTGCTTATCGTGCCGATATCCATAATGTAAAGTTATTTATTCTAACTATTCTCATATTATAACATATCTTATCAGCATGCTAATTACCTGTTTCCAAGTTCATTTAACATGCAGTACCTTATCACGATAAATAAATATAAGACAATATTTATTATTACAATTCTAAAAATGACATAACTTACCACTCAAAAGTCACGTAAGGCTATCTGATAAAATAATAAAATAATAATACAATCTAGAATAACCACTAAAGTATTAAAAATTAATTTCAGTAAATGAGTATATATAGCTATACATAATGGAATTGATGAATAGATATAACTTCTTTATATGTGTACAGTGAAGAAGGATAGACGATAAAATAAACCAAAATTCCCCCTAAAGTGAAATGTATGGACTATATAAAAGTAACTTTTTTAGTTATATATATTATAATTTTGTTTTGTTATTATTAAAGTTCGGTAATTCTACTTAATAGGATTTCATACCTCGATAGTTTTATTTATAAAACTAAATACATGAAGCATAAAATACAACATCTTTCATCTATTCTCCCATAGTGGAAATATTAAAGATGTCAATGTTTTGCACGTCTCTCTCACACGCTTATTACATACACCTCGATTCAGAAATTGCGGTGTCTAGTATTATTACTAATTTCTCACCCACCCTTACCTATAGTGATATAGAAAGGTCTACCGAAACCCCTCTTTTGATAATTTGTAATATTATAGGTATGTGCCGGGGGTTTCCTCACGCTCACTCCTATAGTAGTAAGGATTCGTCCTACTTATGTCCCCTTCGTCACTGAGTCTACACGGTACCACCCGATAAGATTAATATATAATAATATAGTATTATATATATATAATATAATTATATATAATTATATTATTATATAATATAATTTATATAATATAATATATAAATATATATATTTGTTTTTATATATAATATAATATATTATATTATATATATATATATATAATATATTATATATATATATAGTATATATAATTATATATATATATATATATATATATAATTATATATATATATTAATATTATATTAATATATTATATATTAATATATAATACTATATAATAATAATATTATATATATATATAATATTATATAGTTATACAATTTTTAATAGCTTTTTATACGCCTGATTCCAAATTAAATTATGTAATTGGTATTTTCCATATGATATAAATGATTTTACGTTATTAGTACCCTTTCTCAATATATTATAAAGTAAATTATCAAAATAAATATATATTCAATTTATTTTAAATATATAATAATTATAATATTAATGTGATTTTATAATATATTTTTTATAATTATTTCAATTTTTATATAAATATTGATAATATTGATCAATTGATAAAAAAATTAAATAACTTGTTGTATCATATATATATATATATAACTAGAATAATTAGAGATAAATAATAACATCAAAATAAAAAAATAAAAAATCCAATAATAACTAGACCGTATATAAATTAAACTAAAAAAATAAATAGAAATAATATATATATCATTATAACGCGTAATAATTATATATCCTAATATCAGATATGCTAACTGGTAGCAATATATTACACTACAGCTACTAAAAATATAAGTAGTTAATTATACTATAGATGAACAATTTATATAATTACATTATTATTTATATATATAATAATATAAGGAATATTGAACTATATCG
This sequence comes from Trachelipus rathkii, assembly GCA_015478945.1. Taxonomy (NCBI): domain Eukaryota; kingdom Metazoa; phylum Arthropoda; class Malacostraca; order Isopoda; family Trachelipodidae; genus Trachelipus; species Trachelipus rathkii. The sequence goes on along the minus strand of JABUQX010120760.1, from coordinate 19,348 downwards.
ATATATTACACCACCTTCGTGCATAATATAATTTTTACTGTATCTACTCTACGTCAAATTACCGCATCCTTATATAGGTGTACCGATGGATAATAATACCTAAGTATTATAGTCCATTGGCATGATCCAGTCGTCCAAGTCAGGAAAATGGAAAGCGACGAAATAATTAAGAAATAAGATAAACTGATATATAGTTTTCTTTGAATTAATATTGTAGTTTTTAATCAGATATACGGAATTAACTTATTATTCCTGTTCAAAACCACTTTTTAGCTGTATTACTTTTAGAATTCCGTAAAACATATTTTAAGAAGATAAACATATAAACTAACACATAAAATAATTTATATATTTTCGTAACCATTTAAATATATGTTTCCACTACTGCGCAGTAATATAATAAATAATAGCACTACTCAATATATACATAATATATATATGCACAAATTTTTAACTTTTTATAATTTACGGTTTATCCATCAGTCAACAGATTTAAACATTAGTATTTGCCAATTATGTTTAACCTGTGTCAAATACCAGTGCATTTGTATGAGATTATATTTATATATTTATTGCCTCAAACGTATGATCCACAAAAACACTTGGCTTCAAACCTTTAAATTAGGGAATCCAGAAAAATAATATTCAATGTTCAGTTGTATGTGCCCCGTAATCAGTGTTGACGACGAATTCCCACCTTTTGCCTAGAATTTGTGACTTTCAGTGCACGCAATAGGATGTATCGATGGAAACTATGAGATTTTTGATCAAAAATAGCATAATAGTTGAATCAAATATTAATTTCGCTTAACACGATTTTAATTAACTGGTTGTATAATAATTATATGCAATTATATACTTACACAAGTGGTGACCCCTGTTTGTACCTGACAATTTTCATCAATTTTTAATTTCACTCCTGATTTTTATGTCTCCAAACGAGTTTAAACTCATATACAATCTGTGGGGCCTTGTCTTCTTCGTTCATAATTTGGATGATCCATATAATAAAGAACCATTTTTTATCTTTAAATAGCGATAAAATGCACTTAACAAGAAAAGATTATACCATCCTATAAGTTTTTTTAGCAATTGCGGTTTTGGTCTTTTTTGAAATTTTATAGCAACTTACCGAAGATTTCCTCATATAAAATTGCATTTTCCCAAATTGGGGGAGTTAGCTAGTTGTCCTTTATTGTCCTTTGTTGATGTTAAATAACCCAAGCACGTCTCTATATAATAGTATATTGACAGCACTGAAGTGGAAAATGCAGAGGACATTTGTGCGAGCGCATGTGTGTTTTTTTTTTTTTTTTTTGTCTTTATTGTCTTTTGTGAATAAATCTGTAATTTGTATTATTATGAAATTAAACAATTTTTTTTAATCACTATTACAACAAATAATAACATTATTTTCCTTTAATATATGTGATAGCTAAATAAAATGGATTGTGCGTGTGCCATATGATGTATTTATTATGTGTAAAATGTTCTGTGTCCTCACTACTTTATATAGATTGAGTTTCACTATGTACTTTTGGATTTTTAAAAATTTGTTTATCTCTTAGTAAAAAATTCCCTTTTTAATTAAATATTTCTATTTTGTCTCCACCTTTACTCCCTCCCCCCCTATAACCAATATAAGATTTTGGTGTTACGTACCATAAAAAAAATTGAATTTTACAATTTTAACTCCAAATGAGAGATTTCACGTTCGACCTGTGGTGCCAGATGCCAAAGGGCTAGACAAAACGTGTAAGAATGGATTGGGACATAAATAGCGCATTTGCTTTTAAAAATAGGTTATTATTTTTTTTTTTTTAAATTACAAAGATTTAATAGCTTATAAAGAAATTAGAACTTATAACGTAATTAAAATAGAGAGGGAAGAAGTCCTAAAAACTATGATTGGACAAAATTACTTAACGGCTACACGGAATGGGAGGTCGGATCAAAAGAAAATTTTCACAGGTAGACTCTATGATACATAAATAGATGTTCTAGCGGTGAAATGATTTTTTTCCCTATGCTCTAGGGGTCAAATGAGACTAGGTTAGGTCATGTCAGGTCACCCCTAGGAAAAAAATTCATTTCACCCTTAGAACATCTATCTATTTATGTATCATAGGGGCGACCTGTGAAAATTTTTTTTTGATCCGACCTCCCGTTCGTTTTAGCCGTTAAGTAACTTTAACCCTATGATTAGAAGATATATATATATGATTATAATTTTATAAAATTTAAACAAATAAAATTGATAATCTGTACCTGTGTGTCTGTCGTTCCTCTTGTCCGATTTCTGTCTTTCAGGAACTCCATACTCTGGTATGCAAACCATTTGCTCTTGTACACCTCATCACTTTCTGTACCAGATTTAACACTGTCCCTTTCTTTCTTAATTTCCCGTAAAAAATGACAGATTAAATTTTTCATTTTCCTTTCAACCTCTTCCTTCGTCACACCGAAACTCTCAGCAATTTCAACAAAGGCATCATATCTTTTATTTCGATCTTTATATCCTTTCAATTTGCAATCCCACAAAACGGGCCGATCGCGATACAAGTCAATTAACGACATCACTTTATCATTTGACCTCTCCACCCTTCAAGTTAAAAAAACCTTCTGACACATTAAAATTGTCTTCACCAGAAATGAAATAAGCCGTCTATCATCTGATGCAAATCTTTTTTTTTATATAAAAAACACAAAACACCTCTACCCAATTAATAACATGGTCTTTTTCGGACAAATGTTTAAATATTGCATTACTTACATTGCCCCTTAACTTCTCCCTTATGTTGCTCTTTTCTAATTTTTAGAGTTTTAAGAGTGCTCCAAATAGGAATCACGGCCACAAGACAGGGATTGTTATATACCCTCACCAATTCACGCTTGGTGTGTTTTTATTATTAATCAAAGTCGTGCAGTTTCCCGGAACTGAAACATATTAATTATAAAATAGGTTGAATGAAGCATAATTTGAGCTCAAAAAGGGGGGAAAAAGTACAATTAGTATTAAAATTACAGTGGAATTTCCTCAAAGCAATAAAGTTTAGATAGGCATGCTTTTGCTTTTGTTTAATTAAAAAGGGGCGATCAGAGTTTTAAGAAAGTCAAAAAATAAAATTAATTTCTTGTTGTAGGAATGTTGGATCGCAATAATGATATGCTCTGAGAAACATATTATATAATATTCTTTTTAATATAAAGGGGATGGAAGGGAAAATAATGAAGCAAGCTGGTTGTATGGGTGGCTGCGATAAACTTAAATAAGATATAATGGGTTCCTGTCTGTATAACGTTGAAGAGAAACCAGGAATAGGTTGAAACGTTAGCTCAGCCCATACGAAGTTTTAAAATTTCCTTTTCCATAGAAAGTTTTAAACATGGGTTAAAAGTCTTGTAATTTTATATATACCGAGTTTAATGCTATTAAGAACACTAATGAAAAACTTTTGAATATATATATATATTAATTTAATAAAGTATTTTATATATAAATATATTAAATATATATAATAATTATAATATATTATATATATATATATAAATATATAAATATAAATAATTATATATATATATATAGTAATATATGTATATATATATTATATATATATATATATATACCAGAGGCGACTCCTACAAACTCGGGCTGCTGCGGGCTTAGCGAGTTATGTTATAGGAGGAACGATGATTTTCTTAAATTTCATAAAAAGTTACGATGAAATTCAATTTTAGCAAAATTAGCTATATATGAAGAAATATTACAAAATAACTGTAAAAGATGTATTGAGAATATAAACAACAAAAAGTGAAGAAACATTGCCAATTCGAATAATGTATTTTTATAAAACGGGTTCCAGCTCATCTAAAGTAGCCGTTAAAATTTTTTAGAGCAGTGTAACAGCTATACAGCATTCGCGAATTTTAATTACAAGTTGTTTTTTCTAGAATCTAATTAAAAACACTCGTTTATAAAAAAAAAAAAAACATTTAAAATAAACATTTATGTTGTTTTAATGAATATTAGATACGCGAAACATTAAATTTAACCTATAATACTTCAAAGAAACTGAAAATACTGAAGTTAATCATAGAATTTAATTTGGTATTAAGAAGACTTTTCTAATTAGCATAACTCAGTGAATGAATAAATGTGTAATAATTTGGTAATTAAATTATAGATTTATAACATATACACATATATATATAATATATAATCTATATATGAATATATATATATAAATAATATTTATATAATATTATATAATATATATATATATTATTATATATATATATATATAATATATAAACAAGTAGAGAGAGAGAGAGAGCCGTATGCTCCTCC
>JABUQX010120760.1:0-10000 GCA_015478945.1 Trachelipus rathkii | reverse complement strand
TTTATGCTTTGCCACGAAACTTTCAGTAAAAACATGATTTTTGAGAGAGAAGCAGTTGCGCAACAGCCCGCATGGGTCCACCTACCTCCTCGTACCCTGTTTAACTGCTTTGATAGCTTTAACATCCGGCTTTATAGCTCTTACGTCCTGTTTGAGCACATTTTTCATGAAAATAATGTCGTAATAATAATAATGAAAAATAATAATAATAATAATAATAAAATAATAATATAAAATAAATAATAATAATAAAAGAGTTTTACCTAAACAATAGGAAACACATACTGGAACCAGAAGTAAAACATGCCATCGACTTACTTAATGTAATGTTAGAACCGATTCAGACAGTTTGAATACACCACAACCTCACTCGTATAATAGTTATAGCGTTGGTAGTAGTAGTAGTAGTAATAGTAGTAGTAGTAGTAGCAGTAATAGTAGTAAATGGCCGTAGTAGTAGTAGTAGAAACCCGAGTAATTTTATGACTATTAAATATATCACCCCGTTTCTATTCAATCGTATACAAAATTTATATTTCCACATTACTCGTGCACTAAGCTTTAAACACGTACTTAAATTGTAAATTTAATAATAATATATAATATAATAATAAAAATATATAATAATAATAATATAATATAATATAATAATAATAAAAAAAAAAATTAAAATAATAATAATAATGAAGATGCTTACAATCTACCAATAGGATTCAGCTTCGGTCAATAAGTATTATCCGAGAGCTCGAATAGTCAAAGGTTCCTATCGTATAACAGTTATAACTTTGGTGGTAGTAGTAGTAGTAGTAGTAGTAGTAGAAGAGGAAACACCGAGTGATTTTTATTACTATTAAAATATTTTCAACCGTTTTCTATTCAATCGTATAATTTATGATTTCAAACATTTAACTTGTACTAGCATTAAACACGGACTTAAATTTAACATTTAATAAAATAATAATAATAATAAAAAATATAATATAATTAATAATAATAATATATAATCATAATAATATATAATAGAGATAATACTTAAAAGTTTTCTACTGAAGCTAGTAGATTAAACTTCTTAATTCGTATCAGTGAACGATATCACCAGCGAATGAGAGTCTGGGATTGGTCCATTTCCTCCAACCACAGTGAAGGATTGCTCGATAAGAGTAAACGTACAAAGGTCCCAAAACATAGATAGCTGAAGAAGAAGAAGAAGAAGAAGAAGAAGAAGAAGAGGAAGAAGAAGAAGAAGAAGAAGAGGATGAGGATGAGGATGCTCTGGTTCGGATCCTGAGTCGGAGACAGACTGGAAGTCTTGGCTCCAGAATGCAGATAGGTACGCGAAGCGCGCGCGGAACCGCCGCGTGCGCCATATTACACGAATTAAAGGGTACGATTCTATAAATATTAGCATCTTTTAATATTTGAAAAACTTTTTTTATCCTGTCTTCCACACTTAATTCTATGTTTAGTATCATAATTACTTAAGTATATATATGATATATATATATAATATATATATATATATATATATAATATATATATATATATATATATATATAAGTATAATATATAATATATAACAATATGCGTAAAACTAATAGGATAATATATATATATATATAATAAATATATATATATATAATAATATAATATATATATATATATATATAATATATATATATATATATATATATATATATACTAATATATAATAATATATATAATTAATATCTCTCTTCAATAGTCTATCTTCCTTGTGTCTTCAGTTTGATTTCTTTCTTAATTGTGTATTAGCGGATTACCGTAAGAGGTCAACTGTTTATCCTATAATCTATAAATAGTGTTGTTCCTCAGGGTTCACTTATATTTTTATTAATTATATTTATAATGACTAATCTCCATTACTTCATCACCTGCTGATGATCCCAGTTCATTCTCTTTCAATTTTGAAAGATAGCCTATTCAAGCAGTAAATAATTCATGTTGTTTGGAGTGTGCCTGGGGAAATTAACTCTTGAATCTTTCCGAAATTTCTAAATTGGGACAGGGAAAACATGTTTCTTTTCAATGTTTCAAAAACTCCAAGTTCTTATGTTTCCACTGACAAATCTTTCACATCAACTATAATATCTTTGAAAACAATCAACTCGATCTTGGTATGGTCTAAAAAAAACTCTTCTCTCTCCTCCCTCTCTCTTCCTTTCTCTCTCTTTCTCTCACACTCTCTTTATGTCTCATCTCTCTTTCTCCTTATCTCTCTCTTCTCCCTCGCTCTCTCTCCCTCTAGCTCTCTTCCTCCTCCTCTGTTTTTTTTTCTCGTCAACATATCTTGAATCAGGATCAACCATTCTTCATCTTTGTAAACAAGCTTCTAATGAAGTGAGTTATCTGAGGCGCCTAGAGTTTTTTTTACATCACTTTTAGTTTGTATGATCCTCTACAGGATATCTAGGCCTGTTAGAATTGCCCCCGACACATCTGAGGTGTTTACCACTCACATAGTGCTCCTGAAAGTGTGAAGTCTAGTGGTTTTTGGTCTTATATCAAAGCCTCTTTTCACTACGCTACTTTTTCTGTCGCTGTTCTGCCCGTTTATTGATTGCGTCCCTCTCCTTTATGCGGTCGTTATTATAACGGACACTGCTCTTCTGAAGTCTTTTTTTTTTTTCACTGAGAAGGTTCGTGCGACCACACAATCCTTTCTGTATAACTTTTCTAACACAACATTCGAACTCCACGGGTAAAGTCCTAGAGCCATCACATTTTTTTTATTATCCCCTCGTTCCTTTGAGCTTAACATTTTCGAACAGCCGGTGTATCGGACAAATGTGGTCTTTAATTTAATTTGGCTTGACAGGAGTTCACCAACCAACCAGATTTGGGTGGAAATTTTAAATCCGCCTGCTATGTTCATTATATATATAATATATATATATAGTATATATATATATATATATATATACTATATATATATATATAAATATATATATATATATATATAATATGGTTAATTTTACATAGAGTGACACATTTGATCTTAAACTTGATGTTGCCAGATTAGTCCTTTTTATTATATTTAAGGTACAGACCCGGACAGTTTCAAATTTTATAAAAAAAAAAAATTTAAAACTAGTTACGATTTCAACTTTGTTCAAGATGGACGTGTTTGATTTAGAATCTGTAATATCTGATAAGATCACTTTGCTTGCTTTTTAATGTACTTGCAAGTTAATTTTAGAGGAAAAGTGTATTTGTGATACATAATGTACTATTTAGAAAAGTTTTAATTTTTATTTCCGTTGTCTCTAAACGCAATTTATTATTTTTACATTAAACACCCTTGTTTGTAATGTGGCAAAATTGTTAAGTATTAGTTCTAAACCGCTTGGATTGGTCAATTTTTGTGGTCAAGTCTGCATTAAAGAAGTTATAAATCTGCGGTCTAGGTTGCGGGTATTCTTTAGTTAAAAAATAAAAAGTTAACTAGCTAATTTCTTACATATATGCCCCATTCTAAAGATATGAACTGAACATCTACGTTATATCCACCCACACGCCCTACGGCAACTCGTAAAATTCTCCATGGCATTCTCTCTTTTGCTATCAAGAAAAATATTTATAAAAAGCTATGCAAAATGTATATATATATTATATATTATATAAAATATATATGAATATATATATATATATATTTATATTATAATTATATAATATATTATAATATATATATATATTAGAAATAATAATATATATAATAATATATAATATATAGAATATATAGTATATATATATTATATATTTATATATTAAATTATATATATATATATAATATATATATATTAATATATATATATATATAAATATAATATAGTAGTAATAATATATCATAAATAATAATATATAAAGTTACAAAAAAAAAATAACAGATGAGCATATATATAGTATATATATAAGTATATAATATATATATATAATATATAATATATATTATATATATATATATATATATATAATAATATATAAATATAATATATATAATATAAATATATAATAATATAGTATATATATAATAATATAAATTAAGGATTGAAACAAATTTCCTTAAATTTTATTATACATTGCAGGAATATCTCACCTTAATAATAATAATAAATAATATAATAATAATAATTAATATATAAAATAAATAATAATATAATATAATAATAAAAGAATAATAATATAATAAATAAAATAATAATAATAATATAATAATAAATAATGCTTACATAATTCTAGCTGCAATATTTCAGGATCATTTTCAGCCATTTAAAAAAAAAAAACTCTTCTATGTTTATTGCCTATACCTAAACAATTAAGAAAGATAAAAAATCAATACTCGAAGAATTATTAAGGATTGAAACAAAATGGCAGTAAGAAAAACATTATTACGCTGTAAATGGTGGTAGAATCTTTCGGTACAAGCGGCTAGACTATTTAACCCTGCAAACGCCTTTTCAATGAAACTTAATCTGAAATGCAAAAGTAGTGAGATTAAGGGAAAAATCGTGGATGGAAAACCCCCCGAGATCTACAAAATCAAATTTAACAACCACGCACAATCCGGAAAATACGATCTTTTCAAACAAATTTTGTCAATGATATACGATATAAAGAACCATATTATAATATATATATATATAAGATATATATACATATATATATATAATATATATTACTTATATATATAATCATATTATAATAATATATATATCTATATATATAATATATATATATTTATATATATATAGAATATGTATATATATTAAATATATAGTATATATAATATATAAATGTATAATTATATTATATATATATATATAATAGTATATATATAATATAATAATAATATAATGTACGATGCAGGCACCCGCATCCGCGCGGACATTATTAAGTCGCATCCGCAGTCCGCGCTTGAACTGCGGATGTTGCGCGAATGTTTATTGTCGGGAAGATAAAAAATTTTTTAAAAAAAATACTTATGATGACTCTGAAAATGAAAAAATGAGTGAAGGCCAATAAGAGAGAGACGAATATCCCATATCTTAATGTTTATCAAAGACCCACCAACTCGTCTGGAATAGTCCCTTCTTATGATGGAAGAATAGTATTGCTCAAATAACCTCTTGCTTCGTACCCAGTTCGTATTCCCAAGTTAACATTCTTACTAATGTGGAAATAATGACATCACCTATCACATTGAATTAAGCTCATTGAAAACCATTTGAAGGGAATTTACCAAAAAAAAATCAGCGCCTCTACAGCTTCTGTCTCCGAATAATACCATTAATCTCAACGCTAAAAGCAGTTGAACCAATCTTCAAATGAAAATGATGACGATTTAAAAAAAAAACATGAAAGATGTAATTAAACTAGGAGCCAAGAAAAACGCTTTGGTTCTGTGGAAAATTAATGACCTCACATTTGCAACTTACTTAGATCTCCGTTATAACTAAGGCATTTTTTGTGACATATTAAAGCAACAAGGTTAGATCGTTCACTGTTGTGTTGCAGCTGAAAAATCAATCGATAGCTAGTTATTCGCCAACCCCATGAAAAACGGAAAAAGAACGAAATCTACAGAACCAACACCTTCTACGAGGTAAATCAAATAACAGATTCACTGGAAGAATTTCTACGCCATAGTATGAAGAAACACATGCATTCCCAAAAGATTAGATGCAAATTGATGAAATCTATACCAAGAAAAACGACCTAGAATACATATGATGACCTACAGTTGGTGAGCAAAGTTAACGCCAAAGTTTACCACACGCTGAGTAAAGCTTGCAGATACTTCGGCTGTCCTCCAACTGATTGTTCCAAAGTGAGAGAGTACTTTAGTCAATGCTATAACTAATATATGAAAAAAAAAGAACAGACTCTCAGCAGAAAAGACAGAAATATTGATGTTTCTCAAGCACAACCTCCTATATTTGAATTTCAATCTAGTGCAAAAAGTATATAATCCATTGTCAAATCTCTTTCATAAGAGGCGTGAGGTTGGAAGAGGGGTTGGTGGGTGCATTTGGATTGGGTCTCCGTCCCGCAAGCGCCTGGTAACATTAATTATAGATTGAGGCTAAAACTCGAAATATATAAATATAGTATATAAGATATATATTAAAATAATAAATAATATAATATATATTATAATTATATATATATATATATATATTAATATAATGATTATATATAATATATATTTTATATATATAGTATATATATATATAATATTATATAATATATATATATTATATAATAGGAATAGAATATATATATAATATATATTATATATATAATATATATTATCATGACATCCGCATCCGCATACGCGGATATTAAAATCATAACATCCGCATCGGCATCGCCGCTCCATGCATAAAAGGAAACCCTACAAGCAATTTCATTAAATATATAATATATATTATAATATATTATAATTATAATATATATAAATTATATAATAATAAATATATATATATAATTATGTATATTATATATATATTACAGGGTTGTCACCACACTCACGGCAGAGCCTATTCAGGGAGGGGGGTGTTGCAGCAAAATTTCATCCGCTAGCGCAAATTAGGCAGATGAGCACAGACGCAGGCTTTAAAGTGAGGAGATTGAATTCAGCAAGGGAACACAGAAGATGGAAGAGAATTCCACACAGAGGTGGCAGGTGGCAGGAAAGCAGGAAGCACCGCAGCGAACAGCCTGGAGTTACCAATATCTAAGAAGAATTGTGCGCCAGACACACACCCTTTGTGCACGAGGGCGTCGTAAGGTGGTGGTACGTGAGTGGCGTAAGTCTCGAACACACTGCCGCTGTGGTACTAATAGAAAAGAATAAAGTACCAACATCGCGCGCAAAGATAGAGGGTCAAGTTACAGAACAGTTTATAAGTCTTTGGCTTTTGACTCGACCCTGTCCAAAAGCCGGGTGAAACCAGGCCCCCCCCAGATAGAAAGCAGAACTCCTTACAAGGGCGGATGAGACCCTTGTATAGCTTGAGTAACTGATTTATATATTATAATATAGATTTATATATATATATACATATATATATATATATAATATAATATCATATATATATATAAATATAATATATTATATATAATAGCTAGTAAGTAGTGAGGTTTTTAACATATATTAATTGAAATCACAGTTCTTACGTCTTAAATTTCAAAAATATTGTAAATGTTTCTTTTGGCCTTAATTTCCTGTCAAACTAATTTATAAGTGCCAAAAACTGAACATACTTTTAGTTGTTTTAATATTTCAATATTTATTCATATGTAAATTCTATAATGTAAATTCATAATGTAAATTCATATGTAAAATCATTGCACTGCACTTCCTAGCTCTACAAATTATTAGGCATAATGAAAGAGAATGACGATCAAAATAAAGTATTCGAATGGGGATTTATAATAAGGTACAGTCGTTATTCATATATCGGAATATTTTGGAATATATCGTTTTGGGAACATAGCCAAATTTTTTCGGTCAGACGAAACCTTCAGTTTGTCCCTCTCTCTTCTCTCCTTCTCTCTCCCCCTCTCTCTCTCTCTATTATAAGTATAAAGTATATATATATATATATATTATATATATATATAATATTATATAGTATAATATTCTAATAATATAAAATAAAAAATATATATATATATAAATCCTTAATTGATTATATGGATTGTTTTTTTATGTATTCGTTATCATATTATACTAAGAACAAACGTGTGTTCAAGTGAGAATAAACAGGACCATTATTTAACATACAAAAAAATGGTAATTATTTTAATAATAGCCGTAACTTTTTTGAGCTATCGGTACGTTTCGCAGCTACCAGAAGAAGAGAAGACTGTAAATTTCTGAAATGCGAAAACTTGTTTAGAAAAGCCCTAAACTTTAAGGAAAAAAGTTAAGGCAAGTAGATCCATGTCTCAGGCTGCATGCATCGATCCAACATATTAGGCCATAGGTTCTGCAAGCGTAACGGGTCGATCCATAATAGGTTTTAGCTAAGGCCTCTAGTTCTAGGCTATGATAAGTTGTTAAGTAATACGCACAGATATCGATAATATTTGAAAAATAATCAATAACACCGAATTACCCCTGAAACTATTTTTGTACCCTACCTTAATTCTTTCACGTTTAACACTAGAAAACATTTTCTTCTCACCAAAAAAATGCACGTATTAGTTTATTTTCAATTTTAATATTTAAAATTTTTAAATCTTCTTATTACCATCTTAATTTATTGTAGTATCGATATACTAACAATAGATAGAATAAATACTTGACAATAAACATAAATTAACGGATCGCAATATAACTCATAAGGTTGTATATATATATATATAATAGATAATATACTAAATAATATATATATATATATATAATAATAATATTAATATATATATTATAAAATATATAAAGTTTATTATAATATAATATAATTATATATATATAAATAATATAATACTATTATAATACTATAAATATATTAATATATATATATATTTATATATATATATATTATATAATATATATATATAATATATATAATTATATATAATATATATATGCAGTAATAATGATAAGAAGTAATTAAATGCAAAGCATGTACGCACTAGCATGTGGTGCCTAGATCCAAGATCCTAGACTTAAAAGGCCGTACAGTACGACCTATCTGGACGGATCGGTTGCCGTAAACCTAGAACTAACCTAGATGGATTGTCGTATGCGCAATGAACCTAAGAGCAAACTAGATGTATGTCGTTGCCGTAAGGTAGACCTAACCTAGATAGTTTGTCTTTAAGTAAAAACTTAATAATATTTAAGTTTAATAAATAATCAACTCACGACTTATGGATAATTTCTTGCTTTTACCTTCCAGGAATGTTCCAATACTGTCCATCTTGAATCTTTTTATATTGACCCTTACAAAATTAAAAGAAATGTTTAAAACATCACCTATATTATAATATATATATAATTATATATATATACTATAAATATATATATATAATATATAATATATATATATATATATATATATATATATTATAATAATATATTCATATATATTATAATAAATATATATACATATATAGGAACTTTCGCTTTATATTAATTGAAATCACAGTTCTTACGTCTTAAATTCAAAAATATTGTAAATGTTCTTTGGCCTTAATTTCTTGTCAAACTAATTTATAATGTTGCCAAAACTGAAATACTTTGTAGTTGTTTAAAATTTCACATAATTTAGCAACATTCATATTTAAAATTCATTGCACTGACACTTCCTAGCTCTACAAATTCTTAAACAAATAATGAGAATAAAATGACGATCAAAAATAAAGTATTCGAATGGGGATTTATAATAGGTACATTCGATATACAAATATCGAATATTTGAAATATATCGTTTTGGGAACATAGCCAATTTTTTCGGTCAGATGAATACCTTCGAGTTTGTCTATCTTATATTATATAATATATAATATATATATATAATAATAATATAATATATATATATTAATATATATAATAATATATAATATATATATATATATATATATATATTACTATATATATATATATTTAATTATAATGGATTTTTTTTTTCATGATCGTATCATATTATACTAGATAATTTCAGGTGGGAATAAACAGGACCAATTAATTTGCTTGAACAAAAATCCTAGCAAAGAAATGTAATATTAATAAGAACCGTTCTTTTTCTGAGCTCGTACGTTTTCGCATAACAGAAGAACGAGAAGATAATATTTTCTGAAATGCCAAAACCTGTTTAGCAAAAGCCCTAAAGACTGAGGAAAAAAGTTAAGGCAAGTAGATCCATCTAGCTGCAATCATCGATCCACATAGGTTAGGCAGTAGGTACTGCAACGTAAGTCGATCCATATGGTTTTAAGCCTAGGACTCTCCTAG
>JABUQX010120759.1:40000-47810 GCA_015478945.1 Trachelipus rathkii | reverse complement strand
TTGGTGAGTTCAAGAAAAAGTTTCCTTTAGAAATAAGTTTGTTATACTTGAAGCTGATCTCAGATAAGAAATTTGATGATGTCGACAAGTTCTTTACTTGGACGGGCATTCACGGCAGCCTAAAAAAGAGATTACTGAAAAATATCATATTTAATAGTCGTATTTACGAAATGGTTGCAAAAATGTTTATGGGAAGTGAGAGCGAAATTGAGAGATTGTTGAACTGGCTGTCTGCTAATGATTTATTATTGAACAAATGGAAAGAAAGTTTTTTGAATTGGTTTAATGAAAGCAAAGTTGAAGGAAGTTGCTTTTATTCCGATTGTGAATCGCAAATAATTACAAGCTTATATTGTTCTTCATGTGAACGTTACAGTCCATCTTCCAAAAATATTTCAGAATTCATTCGTTTGGTGGACGAACATGTCAATAAATGGAAAGGCAAAGGGAAAAAGAAACTTGAATCTTCTCTTGAAATTAACCCAGGACAAGCTAAAAGAAGTCGTCATTGTTGACATCATTTTTGAAATTCCTGTCGAATCTTCCTGTCTCGTATCAATTATTTTTTTGTCACTGAAACAAAAGGACAGAATTATTCATCAAATGTCTGACTTTCTTTATGTTATGATTAAATATTTTCAATGTTCATTTTTGCTTAAAAAATTTAAATTCTCCATTTTTTTTTTTTTAAAAATTTGTCACTAAAACAAATTTCTTGGTAACTTTAAATTTTATACAGTTTTGTATATTTTATATGCGTTTGGTACTGTAATAAAAATTGAACTAAATTTATTTTTATTTTTTTCATGTAAAATGTCACAAAAATTTTTTTATTAATTTTTCACTCCATTTACAATAATTTTATACTGAAATAACACTTCGGACTCACCTCGCCTACCACCATCACCTTTCTCTTATCCACATTTAATTTTAGATCCCTCCTTTTATATATGCCCAGCGGAACCTCTCTATCAATCCTCTTCAGTGGTTTAAAAACATGAAAAGTAGATTTCGAATTAAACCTCAGTCAAGAGTTCTTTAGTTGGGAGTTATGACAGATCATGATCGGGCCTCCCTTCGGTTCCTCATAGACTGGGGTGGAATGTGCAAACATGCACCGGATATGGAATAGTTTAGTAGAAGAACATGACCTAAGTCGACAATTTGATACAATTTACCATATCCACTCCTTATACTTTTGCGAAACCGTGGCAGTCATAATCTGCCCTGGAGCCACAAACCCCCTTCTGTGGTATCTCCTCAGTGTTGGGGTTCATTACCTTGGCAGTGGTCCGCAACCATGTCCCCCTTACAAAACTACGCAATTTACTCCTATTATGCACCATTTTTCTCGCTTGAACTACTATCATATTCCTTTCCTTCAGAGTTCAGACACACTATTACTGACTCCATCCACTTTTTCCTAGGTCTTCCAGTCGTTACTTCCCAACACAATCACCTCAATACAGCCACTTAACCATTCACAAAATATTTAATTGCATCAGCCACCTTACTACAACGCGCAAGTTTTCTACTACACTCAGCATCATCCGTTCCATTTTCATACAGAATATAGCCTAGATATTTAAATTCAGGTACTAGTTCAACTTGCTCACCATCCAACATGATTTTACACTTCAGACTAGCCTCGCCTACCACCATCACCTTTCTCTTATCCACATTTAATTTGAGACCCCTCCTTTTATATATACCCAGCAGAACCTTTCTACCAATCCTCTTAAACTCGCTTCAAATTCACCACAAAAAAAAAACAATTAAAAATAAATAAAATTTATTTATATTTATTTATTTATATTATTTATTTATATTTATATTTATTAAATTTTTTATTTATATACTCAATTGAAAGAAATGAGGCAACCTTAAACACTTTATTCCACCTTGAAATGGGTACTTGTGAATGTAGTAACGCTTTTAGAGGGGTATGACAATTGTTGGAAAAAATGATACAAAAACAAAATTATTTGCTACACAACCATTTCATTCGTTCTTACATACCGAAATCGGGTATATCACCACCAAGACTAGGTATCCGTGGATGCGCAGATAGTTAAAATCCGTATCCGTGGATTGAGGATAGTTAAATTTTTATTTTTAACCATAGGTTCTTCATTTATATATATATATATATATATATATATATATATATATATATATATATATATATATATATATATTACTTATATATTAGTGTACAGGACCCACCACGGCTTACAGGAGCGGCCATACTGGGCTGAAAAAAATCAGCACCATGTGGACGCTCTCCATATATATGCTTCAAATGTCAAAGGAATATTTGAATGGCGAAATGAATATTCAGTCAGTCAAAAATAAATAAAACCTAATTAAAATATTACCCTTGTATTATAAATAGTCCTAAGATTACAACAAAATCAAAAGTTATAAAGATTATTCATTTCTTGAAGATACAAGAAAATAGAGTTACTGCTAAAGTGAGAAGATTCGATATGGGATAATCTTTCAGAAGGTGTTATGGACCGGAAAGTAGGGAAATGATGACGGTGAATAGGGTCCAGATGAACAATCATGAAGATATGGCGAACAGATTGAGGTGTGTGGTGACGGCAAAATTTCAAATTGGAGGTGGGTCTAGTGACATAGTGATATTAGTATGGTCAATACGGATGTGTGCAAATATCATCTCGTGTAAGCGTTTTCGTCTGTGGAAGGAAGACCACTCACCAATATTCGGCTTTATGTTTCTGAGTTTCGCTCCCCGTTGATCACTCGTCCAGCACTCTTGCCAACAAGATCGAAAGCCTTGTCTGAGAGCAGGATAGTAATCGGTTGATGGGAGGTAGCCTTGTCGAATGGCATCCGGGAAAATGGCCTCTCTCAGCGATTTCATTGCCAGTTGCCCCTACATGAGAGGAGTCAACAAAAATAATTTGTTTCTTTACGGAATGAAGCAGCCGAGAATTGTTGTACAGCGGAACCATTTGTGTTTTATAGAATAATGGGTTTTAAGCGCTTGTAGCGCGCTGAGCGAATCTGAATAAATTACATTACAGTGATAATAAATTACATAAGAGTGATCTTGGTTAAGGATTAGAATTCGAGAAAGGGCAATCATTATAGCCATTAATTCTGCCGTAAAAGAAACGTGAGGGGAGGGTATGAAGAGGTGGTGGTCAGGAAAAAAACAGCAGATTGCCGCGCCCACACGTCCCCTGTTTTAGAACCGTTAGTAAACACGAATAAATTCATCGTTAAATGCGGAATGAGACGGGAATGATGCTTTTAACAAGGCAGCAGGATGGTTAGATTTAGAGAGAGAGGTCTGAGCCAAGCAAATGGTGAGCGGAAATGGCCAGGTGTGTTCCTTTCGTCGTAAGAGAAAGGCAGCACCTTTTGCAAAGAGATGTTAAGGATGTTATGAACCGTGTTTGCAAATGGTCAGTAAGTAATTAGGATTCTGGGGTATCTCCTGCAGAATCGGTGTCAGAGCAAACGGTATTGGGGTTTGGGAAACGAAGGATAACTTGTTGTACATGATGTATTCTCTTCCGAAGAGAGAGTGCATCACATTGGCTTCAACTTCGAGGGTCATGCCGGGGGGACGATCGAAGGCTCCAGTGGAGATACGCATTGCCTCAGTTTTGATGGATCTAACAGCGTGCAGTAGTGTTGGGAGGTGCTGACCGTATACTACGCTGGCCATTTAGTCCAGTTTCGACGGATCTAGGCGATGCAGATGGCGTAAAAAGACTTGCGAATCAAGCCACCCCAAGAAATTTTGAGGTAAGATAGACTAAACAGGTCAAGCGCGCGATGACAGGTTGTTTTTAGGTGTTTAATATGCGGTGCATTATATTAAGTGGTCATCTAAAATGAGTCCTAGAAATTTAACCTGTGAAGTAACGGGAATGAGGTTAGGTTCGCTGGAAGGAGGTGCAAGTTCTTCGATTCCCTTTTTTTTTTGTGCTTAAAAAGCACTGCTGAGGTGTTGGTGGGAGAAAAATGGAAACCATGGAAGTTACCAATTGTTGATAATATCTTCAATAGCTAGTTGAAGTTGCCGTCCAAGAAAAGACAGCCTGGCACCGGCTATAATTAACGCAAGGTCATAAGACATAGAGAGAAAAAATTGACAGTCGCTGGGATAAAGTAAGATATCATTAAATCGAGACAAATAGTAGTACACTTAGAACACTACCCTGCGCGAACGCCTTCATCCAGAGTAAAGTGGCGTGACAGAATAGAAGAGCGCACCGAACCTAGATGGATCTGTTTGACAGAAGGCATTTTGATGAAAAGGGGAGTTGTCCGGCGGAAACCGGCGAATGAGTTAAGGAGAGATCCAGTTCTCCACGTTGTTGTCGTAAACTTTTTCAAGGTCAAAAAAGACCAAGAACATCCCACCATTTGGAAGGATTCCAGTTGCATGTCAGTTTTACCAAAGTGTCCGCAGTCGAACTAGTTTTGCGGAAGACCAAAATGAGAGTTTGAAAAAAGGCTTGTCGGCTCGCCAGAACAGGGAAAAGCCGATCAGAAACCATTTTCCCATTAGTTACAGGAATGACAGGTCAAACGGAATTGGCTTTGTTGTCCCGCCCAATTCGGAATCTTTGCCGGTTTGGGATAGGAATTTGAAAAACTGTAGTCCAATAGATGAAAAACAAGATTCGGTCCAGATTCCTGTTTATATTAGATTCCAGCAACAAATGCGATGCCGGGGAGTTGATATGACGGAAGCATGATGTACGGAAATCATGTTGGACAAGAGCACCGTCTTGCTATTCCTAATGCGTTGATACTCGCAAGTGTCAAAAAGACGGTTGTAGGTAGATCGTTCCCCTTTCGCGGTTGAAAAGTTCTTGAAACCTGCACTCACGTTCTCGAGTTTTGAAAAGGTTCTTAGAGCGGTAAGACTCGAAATAACCATGCAAAAAACTATAGCCATAACGCATCGGCTACAGCAGCAGAAGCGGAGATCGTGTCAGTTATATTAGGCCCATTAATGGAGACTGTGGGTGAAGAGTTGTTGAACACGAGATATTTTCTGTGTAACTTTCCACACTAAAGGAAGGGGAGTTGTGGAAATTAACATTCAATGTGTAAGTTCAAAAAATTGTTTACGCGTTTGGCGATTTTATTTCGCCGTGATTGCGCTGGCGATGCTGTAAAGAATAATCTGTCCTCCGTATTATTTTCCGTTATAGTCGCGTATTGATTTTCTGATCGCGGTTGGTCTGGTGCGCACTCTGGGACCACCAAGGGGTTGCTACTCCTGCCTTAGGAGATTGCGGAATGCAAGCTTCCGTTGCCGAGATGACGACTTGCTGGAAGAAGCGAAAGGCATCATCAACAGTCGGAAACCGGTTATTGATGCATTTTTTGTGGCCTGATAAAAAGGAGCCCACTCCGCTCGATTATAACGCCAGCTGAGTTAGGTTTTAAGCATTTTGGGCTTGGACAAGCTCATTTAAAACTCATTGGGGTAATGATCACTGCCGAATAAATAAAACAAAGCTGGACTAGGTAAAGCGATCCATAAGGGAGTCCTGTGTTAAGGCATCCCAAGGAAAAGGGGGTTAGGAGATCTATTAGAATCTTGACTTAGATTAAAGTGTCAGAGTCACCCCATAAGGGTGGCGAAGGTTAAGTTTCCTAGTTATAACAACCGAGTAGGGAGTCTGTTAAAAAAAGATCAGCTAAACCGACCTTAGTTAAATTCACTATTCGGAGCCAAGTAGATCGAACAGATAGTAAGGTCGGTGGACAAATGAATTCTGCGTGCCACTGCATGAAGTTTTAGTTTGTGAGGGACTGGAGAAATAGGGGACAGATTTGTGAATGAGTATTCCTGCACCTCCCCTATCATTGTCACCTCTTTCTATAGAGGTTAACGGCGATTTATATTCGGACGGTTGAAATAAGTCGCGATGACATAGTCGAAGTTCCTGTAAACATATACACTTTTGTGTACATATGTTTATTAGTTGAACAAGTTCTTCGAAATTAGAGTGGTAGCCACGACAATTCCATTGAAGGAAAGTGGCCATGCTGAGTTGTTATAAATATTATGATAATGGTCTTTTAGAGACAATTGTCTCTATGTGACTAGGGGTAGCGTTGGAGGTGGGTTCAGATGGAGAGGAAAGGTTGAGACGTGGATCTCGGCGAGGAGGGGCAACATATCCTGGAGGTAAAGAGTAGTCATACAACAGAGGTTTAGGTTGTATGACCGCTTTTGGGAAGGAGTTTTCAGATGTATTTGGTGAAGGGGCTTCACCATGAATGCGAGATAAGTTGAATTCAACTAAGTCCAACTTATTATGTGGGTTTGGTTGGTCAATAGAAGAGCAACCATAATGCTCATGTTTATTAATGAGAGCGGTATCAGTATCTGCTAAGCAAGCAGATTCAGAAATGTGAGAGATATAGAGTTGTTTCCATGGAATGTGAAGAAGGCTTGTCACGAAGGGTGTGCGTCTTTGTGAGAAATGTTGTTGGGGTTGCGTATTGGTTTCAATATAGGATCGATGATTTTCAAGTCTATTACTGGAGATTTGCCGGTATTCATCATGTTGATGAGTTATTAGAGATTGTACCCAAATTTATTGGAGAATGGGACCTCTGGGTCTCTCTTTCATGCCTCCAACAGACCCAGGAAACACTTAGAGCGTTTAGACGTTTACGCTTGACAGTTTTCCATTCATCGTCTCGGAAGTGCAGAAGCATTAGAAGAGATGCGGCCATCATGTCAAGCTCCATTGAAGCTGTTATCCATTTCAATCTGCTAGGTATAAAATAACTTAGGGAGTGCTGAGATAGAAAATTCGGAAGAAGAGCTATAGGAAGATTCAGAAGAGCTAGAATTATCTTGCAAACTATTAGAGGGTTGGTTGGTTGTTCAATAGCTGTGATTGTTTAATGAATCTTTTGTTGAAGCCATTGCTTTTGTCTCGGATAGATTTAGGGCGGATCTCTTTTTGAGTTGCATTTTTTACGTCTGGGTTTCCGTGTTTTTGTTTAAAAATTCGGATGCTCTTTATTTTAAGGAATAATCTTTAGCTTGGCGACTATTCGTTTTCTTGGTGTTTAGAAAACATCTTTTCAGGGATTTGAGTAATAGTGGGAGGCAAATTAAGGGACAAAGAGACAGCCCTCTTGCATAAGTTTGGTGAACCTTTGGTAGGTATGGGACAGTGTGTCTTTGCAGGAAATGTTTTCCAAGAGTTTGTACTGGATGAGCCTAGTTATTCATTGCTGGGTTGTTGAGAGCTAGTACTCAGGATAGGCTTGTTGATAGCTTTTTTGGACGGGAGATTGAATCAAAGGCTGCTTTTGTGCTATTTGAGAAGTCGGTAGTGTGGGAAATACAGCAGGTTGCAGTAACTGCCTGAGTTTCACTTGAATTTAGGAGAGGAGTTCTGTTAGGATGGTTTGAGTTGGCGAATAAAACCACGCGGAGGCGTAGAGCGGCAAGCCTGTAATTGTGGCGTAGATTGATTTTGATTTGTCGTAGATTTTTCCTTGAGCTGCGGTATTAGCATCTCTCGCTGGCTCAATTTATGCATGGTACATAAACTCCAAAACCTCCGTTTCAAACAGGTAAACGGCATATTGAAGAAGAACACTGTGAGTTCCTCCAACATTTCTACAGTTAGGGTATTTTAACAAGAGATTGTGAAACAATTCTCCGTAGATAGGTATGAGTGTTCATCCGTCCCCTACAATATTTTCGGGGATGACAAATCGTTGACATTTGAAGCAACGTCTGGGGTCGAGGATTAAACGAGCGAACACTGTGACTGTTGTACCC
>JABUQX010120759.1:25000-30000 GCA_015478945.1 Trachelipus rathkii | reverse complement strand
GTCAACTCATAATAAATTAAGATAATACTTAAGAGAGCCGCATGGTCCTATTTAGACTGTTCCAGTCAACCAATAAAAATTAATAATTAAGAAGCTGCAGTTGGCCCCTGCTAAATGTCCCAGTCAACCATAGATAAATAAAGAATAATTATTTCTTAAGAAGCCGCTGGGCCGTATTAGAACTGTCCATCACCAATAATATATTAATAATTAAAAATAATAATTAAGAAGCGGCGTAATGACCCCTCTAGAATGTCCCAGTCAACTCATATTTATTTAAAAATTTTAGAAATATTATAGCTATGTTTGATATCATAATTAATTCGATTTTCCGATATATCGTATCACATTCCAAACTTTAATAAAGACCCTATATATATATATATATATATATATATATATATATATATATATATATATATATATATTTATATATATCTGTATATATATATAAATATATATAATATATATAATATATATATATATATATATGAGATTGGTATTGGTAATAGGGATATCGGATCAATGGTAAAACAGTTTAATGCACAATGGTTTGTTCTGTAGGTTCCAATCCATATACCTTATTACTGGTTTCCATCTTTACTTCTAGAGAAGAGATTAAGTAAAGATATACGTTATTTATATTTATATTAAACTCGATCTTCTTTAAGTTTGAATCTCCGTCTGGATACTAGGTATATATAATATAAATAATGTTAAAGAGTGGGGGAAATGATAATTGGCTCCTTTTCATTTAAAAATATATTATTAAAGTCTTTCTACTAAAACATCTTAATTTTATATGTAAGATAGCAATTACAAAAATATCAAAATTTATATTTAAGAAATAAAGTTCTAAAACATTAAAATGTTATTTGAAATAATCTTATATTTATATTTAAGATGTAAGATATAAAAGAGCCTAAAGTTTGCATTTAAGATATAAAGTTTTAAAACACATCTTTGTAACAAAGATAACCTAAAAGAGAAATATAGTATATATATATATATATATATATATAATATATATATATATTATAATAAAAAAGATATATATATATATATATATATATATATATATATATATATATATATATATATATATATATATATATATATATATATATCAAATAGTCTAATAAGAATAATAATAATAATTTTCCTTCCTTCAGCCCAAGGAGTCCGTCGAACCCATCGAGAAAGGTCCTTGATAACACGTACGGACCTAACGACCAATTCCGTGGCTGGCCAAGCCTATCGCGGATAAAAATAAAAATAGTAATAATATTAATAATAATGGCAATAATAATTTCCTTTCACACGCCAGAACCAAGACCGCTTGCTTCTCAGGAACTATTTTGCTTATATAATTTTCGTGCATTCGCCCATTCATAACCCTCATAGAACCTTTAAGCCGTTGAATTTTCAGTTTCTGTTTATTTAGTTGAAACTTATTTCAATGCTATCTTGCTGAAGTTGGGCAATTTTATTAGTTTGATCTTGCATTAGGCTACGTAATTCTCCTTTAAACAATTATGGTCCTTTAATTCATCTTTGAGTACATCTAAACCGCAGCCTTGTTCACAAGGAACTAGTCTCTTTGGATTGAAATCACATTCATCCAAGTGGGTTTTCAAACAGTCAAGTTTAACTACAGATACGCAACCATGTGGCTTATAATCGCATGTTGTATATAACTTGGATAATAGGCTTCTAAATATTCTTGGAGCCTGTTTTAACTGTGAAGGGATTATTGGTTGTCTGTCAACGGGACAGGTTTGTTGACGGGAAAGCCATTCAAGAATACATCCACTACAGAAAGCATGTTCACATGATAGAGCCTGAAGTGGTTCTTGTAACACTTCTGAACAAATTGAACAAAGCAATTCTTCATCAACATTACCTTGAATTCTCGTTACATCAAACCCCATTCTTTTGATGAAGGTTAGGGGCAGCTTCTGCACAAAGCTTCTGCAGGATTCTATAAAACTTTTTAAAATTATTGTAAATATATGTATCACTATACAGTATAAATAACACGGTATGTATGCATTAAAAACAAAAATATGTAATATCGTTTCTTTCCTAAAATTATTCTACTAATATCATTTCAGATTCTTCATGTATGATAAACAAATCTGATATATATATATATATATTATATATATATATTATATATATATATATATATATATATATATATATATATATATATATACTATTATATATATATATATATATATATATATACATATACTATATATATATACTATATATCATATACTACTACTACATATTATAATACTATTAGTATTCTGCGGCTAAGCTGCATTTTCTTAAATTTATGTAGTATTTTATTTATTTTTGCAGCAATGCCAACTTTAGCTTGTGTCGGTATTTTTATTTATTTTGCATAATTATATTTTAAGTGAATTTATGCTGTACCATATAACTATATAGTATATATATATATATAATATTATATATATATATATACTATAATACTATATATATATATATATATATATATATATATCTACTTAATATATATAATATATATATATAATATATTATATATATATAATAATATATCAGAGCTGGGGCGCCTTGCGCCCACCCGAGTGCGCCTAATGCGCCTATGCGCCTATGGCGCACTATCAATTCGTAGGCGCAAAGGCGCATAGGCGCAACAATTTTTAAAAAGACGGACTAAGCAAAGGCGCACAGCCAATTCTTTGCGCCTATAGCCGCGCCTATGAACAGAAAACAAAGCAACCTTTTACTATTTTACCCTTAAAAGTTAGAAATTAGAAGCTTGGCAAACTTGTATCATTTTAAAAACCAGGTAAAACTATATATATATATAGGCGTTCGGCAAACGCCCGGTGCGGTGCGGTCTGCGCGCTTACGCGGTGCGAGCTGTAAATGTCGGTGCGGTGCGGTGCGCGGTGCGAGAATTTTTTTTAGCCTTACTGGTTGCGGTGCAGTGCGCCGCGTGCCGAAGCTTTTTGGTGCGGCTGCTGTGCGCGGTGCGAAGCTTTTTGGGTTGCAGGCCTTGCAGTGCGCGTGTGCTGGGCCTTTCAGATTCAATTTTAAAAATTCGTTCATCAGTCATCATTATATCATATATAACATATCTACTATATATATAACTTATATATATATATAATATACTATATATATAATATATATTATACATATATACTATATATATACTATATATATATATTCTTATTTTACTATACTAACACAAAGACAGCTAGTCGTCATTTCAATATAACTCAAGGTCAGAGTCTCTGAGATGCTGAGTCTGCATCTCCGAACTTTGAAATTAAATCACTAACGTCAGTCGGATGCCATTGTCTTATTAGCAAAATAAATATAGAAATCTGTGTTTCATTAAAGTTATGCTACTTTATAATATATATATATATATACATATATTAATATTATATATATATAGTATCATATATAATATAACTATAATATATAATATATAATATAATATATAATATATATTATTATAATTTATATATTATATTATATATATAATTATATATTATATATATATATATTCTTTTCTTTTTTTTTTTCGACGCAAACGTTACTTAACGCCCACGCGGAACGGGACGTCAGATTTCAAAAAAAAATTCACAGGTAGACCCTATGATACGTAAATAGATGTTCTAGGCGCGAAATGGAATTTTTTTTTTTAGGTTAGGTTAGGTTAGGTTAGCTTCAGCTAGGTTAGGTTAGGTTAGGTTAGATTTGGTTAGGTTAGGCTAGCTTAGTTCACGAAAACTTACGAAATTGTTTGTTGTTTTTTAAATTAAATTAAAAATATTGAAGTCATCTTTTAATTTATTTCCTAATCATAGAAAACGTTAGCCGTACAACATCCAAGTAGTATATAATATGGAATTTGAATTACGCAGTAAAAAGAAGTTCGTAAATAATAATAATAATAAAAATTATTAATTACTTTACCAAAAATTGCAGTTCACTCCTAAAATTCTTCCTTTTTATACAAGGTTTTCTTTTATATAAAGAACATTTAATAATTACATTTCAAAAGTAATTTAACCTGTAGTCGCGCTGTTTGAAGTAAGTTTTAACCAATAATATATATATACCGGATAAAACCGGTAAAATGTGAATACCTATATATCATAATCTACTAGCCTATAATATATAAATATATGTACGTAATATATATATCATATATCAGCACGAACAAAGTAATGCACTTATACTACACACACTAACCCATGAACAATATCTCTAGTACACCCACTCTACCATACACTATAATTATATATATCAACTACCTCACAATAAACTAGGCGGCTCTAATAGAGGAGTTGTCCGACGCACGTAGTCGGCTACATACCATAGTACTCACATACTAAGGATCAACTCTGCACGCACGAAGTATAGTAACAGGTGAACGGAAACGCGGACTCTGCGGACTTTATGGTTACAAAAATTGTAACACTATGGGATTCATATAAATGTGCTCCCTTTAGGCGGCGTGACGTTGGAACCACCTAACAACAAAACATTATCCAATTTTACTTTCAGGGTTAGTTACAGTCAGCATTTAAAAAAAAATTCACAGGCTTGATCAGGTTTAGGTTAGGTTAGTACGTATTTAACGTCTTCTGCTGAAAAGTTTTTTTCTTCCCGACGTTTCTGAACCTGCAGATATAAAAAAAAAAAAACAAGTTAAAAAAATTCCATTTCACCCCCTCAGAAGCATCTTTTATACTATATAATGTACCATAGAGTCACCCTGTGAAAAGATTTTTGAAATCCGACGTTCCGTTCCGTGTCCCCATTACTATAATTTGTCTCCATAATATACTTATATACTATATCTAATATATAATCATAACTATAACTATATATATATATACTACTACATTACTATATACTATCATATATATATATATATATATATCATATATATATATATATATTATATATTATATATATAATAT
>JABUQX010120759.1:0-7500 GCA_015478945.1 Trachelipus rathkii | reverse complement strand
AATAATTAAGTAATTGTGGAGCAGTATTTTGATTTGAATTCATGTAAATACTGTATTGAAATTATAGATATTTAATTTACAAAAATGGTTTTAAAAAATTATTTAAATTTTTTTTTACTAATTTTCATATATTTTGTTTATATTTTTAATAAAAATATAAAAAAATAATAACGCTATGAAAATAATAACTTTTTTGGCTTTATTTTGTTCGTGTAAGGATGAAGATTCACTGTTGAAATATGGGCTCAAGTTTGCTTAGAAGTTTAAATTCTTAAATGACAAAATTCCCTGTTTTGCCCTAACATATTTTTGGAACATTTTTATTTTTCCCTACCAATTTTTTCTCGAGGCCTGAAGCTCAAAAACTTTTAAAAGGTTTTAATTTGTCATTTTATTTTTTGATTTATTCTCTTCATTGTCATTACTTTTGTATCTTTATTGTGTGTATATATATATATATATATATATATATATATATATATATATATATATATATATATTATATATATATATTATATATAATATATATATATATTATATATATATACACAGTTAGCACCTTGCAAATTAACGGCGTAACATTGGGACTGGACCCTCGCCGTTAAGTGAAAAATGCCGGTAAGTGAATTAAGGCTTTTTCTGTGCCTCGCGAGTGCCTGCAAGCAAAGCTACCTACTATGTATTAATATATATATATATATATATATATATATATATATATATATATATATATTAATATATATATATATATAATATATATATATATATAGTATATATATTATATTATGTGTGCAATAACACTAACAATAAAACAATAATAGAAAGGGAAATTTACACAAGGTTTACCTTTGAATATATATATGTAGTACGTACTGTATAGCACATGACTTAGAATTGAAAAAGAAATTGAAATATAAAATTTTAAGTACAAATGTTTTTATTTTGAGGATGCCACTTCTTCATCCAACCTTACAATAGATGTTGGCGAATCTTCATTATCTGAATCTACAAACAACCGCCTTCGCTTTGCAGATTGTGATAGTGATATAGGTTTTGTAGAATCTGAAGTTGATGGGAGACCAGACGTTTCAGTGGAAGGTTGCAATGGTGCTCTATTGAAGAATGACAACAAAGAAGTCTGTTTCATAGAGTGCCTCTTCTTCTCAGTAGAAATTGCATTATAACATGCAATGGATTTGTCTATGACACATAACTTTTGACATCTTTCAAAATTTGGATTAGATCTTTTCAGTAGATGTAGAGGCCATTTTTAACTTAATAAAATTATTATACAGTATAAAGTTTGGATAGATGCAGAACGCACGAAGACTGTAAGCAGACTCACCCCATGCATTGCAGTTTGGCGATAGCGTCTGTTCGTTCATGCTTGCGTTTCCTTCCGCACAACACTGAGTAGTTAAGAGCGCTGTTATTGCGAAACGCCCTTAAACGAGTAGCTGTTATTGCGAGGTGCTACTGTATATATATATATATATATATACCAGTATATATGGGTAATTCTCTGTGAGATCAACCACTTTTTTTTTAAAAATACACCCTCATCTCTCAGAATTTGTTTATTTTTGGTGTACAGGGTTTTAATCCCTGAATTCATTTCTGAAAGTTATAGGTCAATCTGACCAATAGGTCAAACATACTGACCTCAGTGATTTTGAGGTCATCAGCGAAGGTCACTTGCTTTCGATGTCTATACTAGTCATAAATTTAAAATTTTTAAATCTTCAGAATTGGAAAAGATCAAGGAATGCGAATATACAAGTTTTATATCCAAAAAAAATTTTTTATTTATTTAAAATGTTGACCAACATTTGAGGTCACGATTTGACCTCTTTCTCATTCGCTGAGAGAAAAAGTTATAGATGCAAAAAATGAAGACAGATTCATTTGCTATAAGAATCAGCAATAAAAACTTTGAGTATACTTGTATTTTATCCTTATTTGGGATTTAATGAAACATATGTCCAAGTTGAATTTTAATATTAGACCACATTAAAGGTATATACATTTAAAATTTTTGGATGTAATTCGATTGACAATTTTAATTGAATAATTTAATTATTTGACTTCACAAGATAACTATTATTTGGGGCAAAAAAAAATTTATTAATATTGTTAGGGGAATAAGTATTTTACTTCTAAGAATATTCAGACTCTATACATTAGTATTTGAATTTAGTATTGGCACTTTTAAAACATTTTGAGACTTCTTCTTGAAATATGTACTGTAACCTTGTGCCTCCCTTTAATGAAGGAGGAGACATTATTGCCAATATGGAATTTCCAGGAACAGAGCATGTATCTTTCCTTGTGGGAAAATTATATGACCTGATTCCAAAGGTAGCAGAAGGCTCTAGAAAGTTGACAAAGAAATCATCAAATTCCTCATTGTATTCCTCAACAATTCCAAACCATATTTTCTTGTCATAAACACAACCAACATATTGGCCCACTTTTACATCTGTAACTTTTACAGCATCATGTACAGTGTCTCCAGGTGTATGTATGATCCTTTTCAATTCCCCTTTAGAGGAGCTTGAAAACAAATAAACCATTAGTTCCTCTGTATTTTTAGGAACAAATCTATGAAACTGTCTAGTTCCAGGAATAGTACAGACGTCTGCAAATCTATGCTTTAACTTTCTATTGGATTCTTCTAATTCACATTTAGAAACAAGAAGTACTCTGATATTTTGGGTAAATATCTAGTTTTTGATCTAAATTTTTCTGAAAAAAATTTCTCTAAGTCAAAGAAGTTGTTAAGTTTTTTTAGAAAAATTCTTTAGAGTCTAGTTCCAGGAATAGTACAGACGTCTGCAAATCTATGCTTTAACTTTCTATTGGATTCTTCTAATTCACGTTTAGAAACAAAGAAGTACTTGATATTTGAACTCAAGCTTTCTTCACAAAAACGAAACATGTCTTCAGGTGTGAGAATTTGCCCTGAGGTAGTTCTCTGCAAACTGGCTCGTGCAGTAGCTCTTTTTATTGTTCCTCCAATTCCATCACATGCAGACTTGCCATGAGAAGTAGCAAAGAAGTTCCACTCACAAGTCAATCCAAAAATTCGTTATGATAGCAGAGGTTTTTAAAGTTGTATTTGTTTTTATACTGGCCTACACAACCATCGGAAAAATAGTGTATTTTCTTTAAATTGGGTAGACTTACTTTGAGACAAGGAATAAACTTTGAAATGAATGTGTGAACCATAACTGTATTGTGCTTTGTTGAATCAGAAAGGAAGCAGAAGCTCTTATGGCAGAGTTTATGTGAACCATTTGATTTGAAATAAACAATGAAAGGATGTACTGTACATTGGGAATTTTCGTAATGGAAACCCTGAGCTGCATCTTGGACTAGGAATGAATAGTTTTCTGAAAAGTCTCCAACAACCACTGCTTCACTGTGGAATGGCAAATTTTCTTTTAAGTCCTTAAAATAATGAGCTTGCTTCTGAGCTACAAAGTGATGTCGAACCAAATTTGCAATTTTCCTACTGAGTGATGTAAGGAATTCATGAAGTATTTTCACTTCAGTAATCATGGTGCATCGATCAGTAGTCACCCACTGTTTGTACGAGATTTCTTCTGAAGCTGATTGTACACTATCAAGTAATTCAAGAAATGCCTGCACACCTTCTTCTCTGGGACAATCTTTACAAGTCATCATCATGCACTCTTCTCTTTCTGAATTACAGACACTGTAGTCCATAAGATCCTTATAAGCAAGCCCTTTTTCTCCCAATGCAGCCAGTTGTAACTTTGGGTTCTGATGATATGTGCAAACACAGACACAGTGAGTGCCACCAGCACCAGCAAGCACGCAATATGATGGTCGTAACTTTGCAAACGTTGAAAATCCTACTTTGGGATTTGTGTCATTATTCTTGTATAACTCGTACAGCTCTTTCAAATTTCCAAGAATCAACCTCTTTTGAACTTTACAGGATTGCCCTTCTGAATTCCTAACTGTTAAACAATCTTTTTGCCCAGGGCACATTCAGCTTACCTCATCTGATTCATAAAATTCTTTAACCAATAATTTCTCTTTATTAGAGATCACCTTACCTTTACTCATTGAAGGAACTTCTGGTATGATCCCATATTCTCTTTTAATGCTTCAACTTCTTTTCACCATATAAATACTGGTTTCAAAAAATTTAGCTGTATGTTTAATAGTATATGGTGATAGGGTTAGAATTTGTATCTTGCGTTTGTAGTTGTCACATTCATTGAAAGAAGCTTTTAATTCTTGCATTATTTTTTCAAGCATGACCTTATGAACATTTTTTTTTGAAGATGAAGTTTCTTTTATCTTTACTCCATAACTTGCTTCCAAATTCTTTTTCAGTTGTTGATTGCCTTGTTTTAGTTTTTGTTCAACCTTCAGTTTCTTTTGGCTAGATTTCAGACCTTCTGAAAAAAATGCAGAAATGTCTAATTAATAAAATTTTCCAGGAAAAAAATTATAGAACTTTTGTTTTCAAGCTTTGTAAATTAATAAAATATTTTTTAGATTAAAATGTGACCAAATTTAAAGACGCATCATATTCTTCAAAATCAATTGATGATGTTCAGTTTACAAATTTAACTTTTTTAATACAATTGAATTTACATATAAAGAAATATTATTTGGCCGATACAGTTTTAATCTGAACTTCAGAAACTACTGTCTATACTGCAATTATACTCTCGATATATTATATATATATATATATATATATATTATATATATATATATATATATAATATATATTATATATTATAATATATATATATATTTATATATATATATTATATATATATATATATATATATATTATATATATTAGGATGTACGGAACCAGAATTTTGGTTCCGGCCGGAACCGTAACTTTCCGGAACCTGAAAAGTTCCGGCCGGAACCGGGAACTTTTCGGACTTCAGCTACACCTTAATAAGCTGCGTTTCCAGAAGCCCAGACTCAGCCCGGGGCGGCACACAGGCGCACCATGCGCATCGTTTCCAGAGCCCGTTTGCGCACTTCTAGGTCACGTAAACGTCACAGTCATGCGCCCCCTTTGTTAAATCCTCGATTTCGAGAATTAATAACGGGCGGGCTGCGCAGAAGAATACTTTATTAATACTTTATTTACAAACAAATCTTTTTACAAAACGTGTTTATTTTTGAGTTGCCAAAAAAAATTTTTTTTAATATTTTAGTTAATTTTATATTAAGGAGACTAATATATCGGTATCATTTCATAAAATAGATACATATATAAGTATAAGAGTATTGCTTACAATTGCCAGGCTGATCCGACGGGCGCTCGGCCGTTTCCAGGTACTAAAATTTTCCTCTTCTCTGATTGGTTAATGTTTTTTTTTTCCATTCGAAGCGTTTCCGAGTCGATTTTGCTCACGGCCTGGACTCGGGCTTCTGAAACGCAGCTATTTTCTACTTAAAACTTGTCTGATTAAAAAGTGGAGTCTCTCTAGAAAGTATCTGTCATCTTGTCATATCCATACTGTGAACTCTTAGTTCTGCAAGCCAAATTTGGATAGCGGATCAATAAATTTATGAAGTAAAAAAACTATCTATAGCTTCGTTTCCAGAAGCCCGAGTGCAGCCCGTGTGCAAAATCGAACTCGGAAACGCTTCGAATTGAAAAAATTACATTAACCAATCAGAGAACAGGAATTTGAGTACCTGAAACGGACGACCCGAGCGACGCCGTGGATCAGCTGGCAATTGTAAACAACACCTTTTATCATGGGCGTAAAGAGGGGGGGGGCTAGGGGGCACTTGTCTCCCCCTAAATCTTGGCGAAAATAAAAAATATGAACCTTATATGTTTTGCAGACGACGTTTTTAAGGCGTCTTATTGTGGAAAAACTGAACAAAGAAAACATCAATCGAAGTATGAAGCCAGAATTTAATTACAAACGCTATTATAATATTATATATATATTATATATATTATTATACTATATATATATATATAATATATATATATTATTATATATATTTATATATATATATACTTATATTCACTCAACCTTTGCCACCCCTTAAGAAATCCTGCCTACGCCATGACTCTATTATACATATGTATCATATTTACTTTTGAAAATGATAGACCATCATATTTAGTATCCATTAATATAAAAAGTAACTCGAATATCCAAAAAAATTTTGGCAAGCTATTTCCGACACATGTTTTGTAAAAGATTTGTTTGATAAACATGAACGCTATTCATTCCGCGGCAGCCCGCCGTTTATTAATTCCCGAATTAGAGGATTAACAACGGGCGCCTGATGTGAATGTTCTACGTTAGACGTACGAGAAGTGCCAAAACGGGCTCTGGAAATGACTGCATGTGCGCCTGTGTGAACCACTCCGGAGGCTGCACTACAAGTCGGGACTTTCTGGAAACGAACTTATATAAAGTTGCTACGGGTCTCAAAGTTTAAAGCTTTTTTCAGAAGCGGGTAACGTGTTTGAGGATAAGAGATGACGTTAACTCCACAACTGGAGAGCAAACTTATTTTCCTACACCAATGCATTCAAAAAT
Source organism: Trachelipus rathkii (assembly GCA_015478945.1). NCBI lineage: Eukaryota > Metazoa > Arthropoda > Malacostraca > Isopoda > Trachelipodidae > Trachelipus > Trachelipus rathkii. The sequence continues at coordinate 928 of JABUQX010120759.1, read as the reverse complement.
TCAAATAAATTTTTGGACCTTCGATAAAATAACAGCCTTCTTCTTCACGAAATTTTTTTTGGCTTAAACAATTTATTTGATATCTGTTTTGTATAGCATCTATTTTAGAGTTAATTTCTTATAATAATAATAATAATAATAATAATTAATAATAATAATATAATAATAATAATATATAATAATAATAATACCTGTACAAATTTTATTTATCCCCAGGTCTATATTCTAGAGCAGGATTGGCACAAAAAACAGATCAATATTTAATCAACTGATTTTTTTACGTTTTTTTTTTTTTTTTTATTAAAAAAATTAAACCCTACGGGCATTATTATTTTTTAGAACCATTTTTTTCTAAATTAATTAATAATTAATCCTAGCCATTACCTAATTAATGATAAGTTATCATCTACATATAAGTAAATTCATCATGTGTTTCAAGTCATTCTTAATAAAGAACTAAATCAAAATTAGAAGTACTTCTTATTATACAGGTATATAAAAAAAAACTATATATATATATATATATATATATATAATATATATAATATATATATATATATATTACTATATATATATATATATCTATATATATATATATATATATATTAATATACTAATAATTTAATAGCAATTAACTAAAATAATTATATTTACCAAACTTATTATTAAATTAGGCAATTAATTAGGATTTTAACTAATTTTATAAACTTAATAATTAAAAAAAGCAATTGTGTCTAAAAAAAAATAAAAAAAAAAAAACTCCTAAAAATAAAATCAAAATATCCCCAAACTCCGTTCTAGAGTATTAAAGCTACCAGTTCGAGTGTGAAAATATTGTTTCATATTTAAAAAGTTTTCGAAAGTATACAGTCGAAGGTCATTTTATCAGATATTTGTTCAATACAGTCGTCCCTCGTTTAGAAATCTC
>JABUQX010120758.1:25000-27500 GCA_015478945.1 Trachelipus rathkii | reverse complement strand
GATTAGATAATTTAAAGATATCCTCAAATCCTCATGTTTTGGATCTGAAATAAGATTAGATAATTTAAAGATATCCTCAAATCCTCATGTTTTGGATCTGAAATAAGATTAGATAATTTAAAGATATCCTCAAATCCTCATGTTTTGGATCTGAAATAAGATTAGATAATTTAAAGATATCCTCAAATCCTCATGTTTTGGATCTGAAATAAGATTAGATAATTTAAAGATATCCTCAAATCCTCATGTTTTGGATCTGAAATAAGATTAGATAATTTAAAGATATCCTCAAATCCTCATGTTTTGGATCTGAAATAAGATTAGATAATTTAAAGATATCCTCAAATCCTCATGTTTTGGATCTGAAATAAGATTAGATAATTTAAAGATATCCTCAAATCCTCATGTTTTGGATCTGAAATAAGATTAGATAATTTAAAGATATCCTCAAATCCTCATGTTTTGGATCTGAAATAAGATTAGATAATTTAAAGATATCCTCAAATCCTCATGTTTTGGATCTGAAATAAGATTAGATAATTTAAAGATATCCTCAAATCCTCATGTTTTGGATCTGAAATAAGATTAGATAATTTAAAGATATCCTCAAATCCTCATGTTTTCATTTTTCAAATATATGGATACTTAAATTAAACAAATATTCCATTATGATTTATAAATATAGCAGAACTACCTTTCTCTTATATTTTATCAATTGTTTTCGTTACAATTTACAGTAGGTTGTAGCCAGCAGATTGCTGTTTGTAAGCTTCTACTTACTAATTTAACTATGTATTTTACATTTGTATCATATAATCATATTTTATAATTTTACTTTTAAATATTAATGTATATTATATTTATATAGAAGGAGTCTGAATGACAAAACTCAAAAGTGACTTAAGGGATGCAAATGAAATAATAAAAATATTGAAATTAAAATTATACCAAGATTGTAAATGAAGGAGGATGAGTGAATGACTAAATTAAATATTTGGCTTTATAATATCAACTTTTGATTCACTAATCACTAGTCCCCACTCCCCAGACCCCAGTCACTACTGAGTACTGACTACTGTGCTGTGACTACTGTCAAGCTCATTATCACTGGGCTCATCAGCGTGATCAGCCACATTTAATTTTGATATAACTGATAAGTCTGATATCTCAGTCGTATGAAGTATCGTGTGAGAATGATAGTGGTGAAGGAGCAGGGGCAGTAACAGGACTCTTAAGCTTAGCTGCCTTAGCATAATCATCTCTCAGTTGGCAAATTTTCAGAATTTCCTAGTTCTAGATTATGAGCAATAAATGCTAGTTTTTGCAACGTCTACACAACAAAAGTTATAATTTATGCGAGGGCCTTTGCAACCTTTTATTTCCTTAAAAAGTACAGTCACACGACTTTTTGCATGTGGCATTTCTAAATTCTGATTAAATAATTATGATAAAAATGTTACTGAAAGCTGAAACAGAGTAAGAAAACATTAATGAAGCCACAAACAAAATATTATGAATATCAAAATACAGAATATAAAATAAAAATATGGAAAACCCATAAAAATTTTGAACACCTTGTAGGAAATTGGAACCAAAAAATGTCCAAATTAGAGCATATTTGCTAAAATTTATAATATAATTGTTCAAACATGTAAATTCCACAACTTAATTGAAAAAAAACAAAAAAACAAATTTTTACTTGTTTTTTCAGGCTGTGTTTTTTCACGAAAAAAACCGGGTTTTTTTCGGAAAAAAACGAGCTTGTTTTTTTCCTTTCCCAACCCTAATTAGGACCACACTTCTTCTTGGTATTAAGCTCACAGAGAGAGAGAGAGAGAGAGAGAGAGAGAGAGAGAGAGAGAGAGAGAGAGAGAGAGAGAGAGAGAGAGAGAGAGGAGAGAGAGAGAGAGAGAGAGAGAACAGAAAAATCATCCCTTAGAGGGAATTACAATTTGCGGCATAAAAATTTTATGGATGTAGAGAAGGAGGAATATCACCAGATCGTCTGAAGAGGAGTAAAAGAGAAAAGATTGAGCAAAGAATTTTGAATTTATAGAAGGTAAGACAACTGTGAAGCTAAATGTTGGAACAAGAGGAGGGAAAGAAGAAGAGAAAAGCTAAAGTTAGCCTATGTCCTTTGCCCATATATATATATATATATATATATATATATATATATATATATATATATATATATATATATATATATATATATATATATATATATATATATATATATATATATATATATATATATATATATATATATATATATAGCTTCTTAGAGAATATTTCTAGCGTACTCTCAAGTACATTGGAGAACTGTGACTCCCACCACCTTTCCCCCTTCTTCACATGTCCCCCACAGATTTACAAACGCATTTTCGAACTTTGCTTTACTTTACTTTAAAAAAATGGCAAAACATAAATCTTCCTCTGGCCTCAGAGGTGCTTGGCTGCGTGACATCCAAACAATTTCCCTCGTCCACTTCTTCCTTAT
>JABUQX010120758.1:0-17500 GCA_015478945.1 Trachelipus rathkii | reverse complement strand
CTTGAGATTTAACAAAATTGGTACGCCTTAGATTTAACAAGTAAAGATTGGCACTCTTTTTTTAGCTGAAATATCCATCTCTCCGTTACCATTTTTACTTTTATATTTACAAACGTCAGATAATTATTCTACACAAAATCTGTCAGAAATCAAAGAAATAAGTGTTGGAGTCTAAAGAAATTCTCTGGTCGAACCAAACGCATCGTTGCGAAATGAGAGCCGACATACTCGACCCCACTCTACTCGACGGAGCTATGACCATCAACCCAAAAAATAGTTTAGATCGAACCCAAAAAAGTTAGTTCAAGAACAGCTTTCAAATGACCGAGCCCCTTTCAAGGCGATAGCCCCTTCAAGGATAGTAATTTTACTATCCCAGTTCCGCACCTTCTCCTGCACCAGCACCAGCGTCCAGTACTGGATCCGGCAATGACTTATTTGATCCGATACACATGAAACTTCTTTTCTTCCCTTCTTCTTCTTAATCCAACTTCATCGGTTACGCAGCCTGTGTTTTCTCCATATGAGACTTCTTCTTCTTTTCTTTGTTCTTATTCCTTCCTTCATCTTTATCTGTTAAGCCACCCTCTGTACTTTTCTCCTTTTTTTCAGTGGGGAACCCCCTTTAGGAGGGTCCTCCGTCAATTTGAGAGTTCTGAAACTATGTTATTCTTATTCTACTTTGTTAAATACATATAAAAGACCCTAATATTAGGGTGTTAAGTACATGATTACTAAAGTTGTACGGCACCGCACCATCCTTACTCACTACTCTAATTTATTCATTCTCTTCTATACACTCACTAAACTGCATTCGTCTGATTCCATTTTTAAGGTTTGGGACTCTGCCTCAACACATATAGGGCGTAGCTGCTTTAAAACTCCGACTAAGGTGGGTAACATCGTCAGCAGGCTGGGTGACAAGTATGAGAACGATACGATGTCTTTGACTTTACTAAAAAGATAGGGAGATAAAAAGGGAGGGCTTAAATGTTAGCGAACCCCTATAAGCGAGGCCCACTCAACGAATTATAGAAACATAGACATCCAAATTCAGCATTAGAGGAAAAAAACCCAAAGTTAGGCAACAACAGGTTTTTTTACCCATCAGAGCCATTTGAAAAAAACAGTTAATATAATATAGCTATATATATACAAATATATGAAAAGTTCAACAGTCGTTTTTGTTTTATGGCCGCATTGATTAATTTTTAGTATATATTATTAAGCTTTTCAAATACATATAAAAATATATTGATGACATTTTATAGATCAAAAAATCATCAGCAATGATATATATATATTAGTATGTCACCAGATATATATATATATTCATTAGAGTCTCATCTAGTAGACTATCTTATTTATATTATTATGATAAATAGTCTAAGTCTATATATATATACATATAGGTATAAATATAATAGTACTTAGCATGAGATTATAGCTAGAAGTATAACGAATTATAGATTATACACCAAATACAATCTAGCTGTCAGCTGTCTTACATCTTTTTATTATATAAAAAATTCAGTGAACTATAAACGTATAAATGGCTTAGATCAGAAGGCAGAAACATGGCGACGACGCCTTTAATAAATGTCACAAAAAGTAGAAATAAGGTAATATTATAATGTAATAAAAATTTAAATTTTCCGGGATGTAATTAATTATAATTAATATGAAAATCCAGAAGATTTGATCTAAAAATGTATATTTATATATGAGTGATATTTACCAGATAATAGAGATGATAGAAATTATGATGCATCGAACTTACATAAAGAGGCTATGAGAGAAGAAGATGAGAGAATAATACAATCCTCGATTAATTGTTTCTCGAGGCTTGAGGAAAAAATAGACAACGTGTTAATTGCAGAAAAGGGTTTAATTGAAGGCAAAACAAATACGTTGTTATAGTTATCCTTACATGTCTCATGTTCTCTGTTTTCACCTATATAACAGCATTCGATGTGAAAAAAGGGTGCACTTAAGTTCCACGATTTAAACCAACTCAAATGGAACCATCGAACGGCGTCCCTTGAATCCTCAAGGTCCGCCACAGCATTTTAGAATCATGTACAAATGTGAGCCCCATTTTGGGTGACTGGTAAATTTATACCCAACCCATTTTTTCTATTCTCTAGATGCACTTAATATTATTGAATTAGCCACCCTTATAAGGTCACCGCAGAAACGCTGTGTCTCCCTTCAACCACCGCAAACGGTTCTTCGATCCTTCTTTCAAAGAAACAGCCGAACTGGACTCGCGAGACCTTTCATAAACCCAGTAGTTTAACATCTAACACGGCCATAGAGATAGAAAAAACTAAAAACTGGTAACCACTGCTAGAGCTGAGCTCCGCACTGCTCCAGCACTTCAGCGGTAGCACCGATCTGCTCAGTAATAGCGGGAAGCGACTCGCCATACTCAAGAAACATACTAAGGTCTTCAACGCTGATACCGTAAGCGAGAATATACCTATCAGAAAAAATTCAAAAGAATAGAGCGTATAAAAGTGTAGAAAAGGTGGTTAAGGATATGAGCAAACTCCACTATATAGAAGTGATCCGATTCCTCATAAACTAGCGGGAATCGATTCCTAGGACCCTGCTAAAAAGTTAGATAAAGTCGACCAGTCTCAGAGGTACAGTAGAAAAGATAGGCGTGCTAGATATAGTACGACGTGAGAAGAAGAGCGTACCTGTGAGCGTCGCAAGCCGATTTAGTCCCTAACAGTGACCCGTAAGACTATTGGGTACTAAGCTGCGCTGTAAAAACATATTTACAGTGGGAGAGGAGTTTAGTGATTTTAAATTTGTTATTTTCTTGAAGGGAGGGATTGTGCCCAGAGCGGAGACGGGACAGCATTACGCGGGTTTACGTTCAAAGTTGTGTTCCTAAATGATATTCGTGGACGTTTGTTGAAGTATAGTGTTAGATTATGGATATGAAGGAGATCGTTCTTAGAATTAAATTGACATCTCTTATTTGTATGGATGATGAGTGAGTCATTATCTAATGTGGAGTATGTTTAGAGTAGCTATTTCCGTGACACTCACACTCCTGGTGGGAGTGAGTGCGACTGTTAATATGTCTAGTAAGTTGTATAATAGCTTGTAACATATGCAAATGTAATGTTGTTCTGTGGATCATTAGACATTAGGCGGTGTATTTTTTACCTTCTAGACGTGCTAGGGGTAGTTGTAATGTTTGATGAGGTGTGATCTATCGAGAGCGATTAAGCTGCAAAAATTAAACAGCGAATAGATAGATTTCTAAGGATAGGGCTTTATTAAAAGTGATGATTACCTCCTTCAGTTAGTTCCATAAACGAGGATATAGGTTTATAAATGGGATCTATATTGCGTGAGCAATACGTAAAATTCTAATACTGTGCTGGAATTGTGGAGCCAGGCAAGGCTGATAGTAGGTGAGAGCAGTAATAATTCATTAAAGATAACGTATGTGAGCACGTAGTTTTATGGTAATTGTTAATATACTGTTGTAAAGTTTGGTACGGTTTTGGCATAAATTTTTCCAGGTTAGTAGGTGTTTCACTCAAGGTGAATTAAGTTGGTTTAATATATTAGAAGTATAAGTCATATATATTATCATAATATAATATATGATATATATATATATATATATTATACTATATATATATAAGTTACTTAAATATAGTTATAATTATATTAAAATATAGAATAGTTTAGTATATATATATAGATATAAATATAATATATATATATATATATACGGGTATATATATATATTAATATATATATATATATAGTTATAATATATAGTTATATAGGTAGTAGGTAAAATTAGTAAACAGTAGTGATAATCAGTGGAAATTAATTTGAAACAATAAATAAACTAATATATAATTGTATAAATAAATTATTATTAAATATATTAAATTTTACATATTATTATATATAATAGAATGAGTATATATTAGACACATAAGTCAAGACTATTCAGCGCAGAGGCAAAACGACTAGCAATGGGATTCTTCCAGGTAAAGCTTATTCTCCCAGTTTTTTAGAGGGTTTTAATTTTTAATTATTTCATGAATTCATACAATTATTTTTTATTAATTATTGTAGCTGAACCAGATCCATCCCCCCCCTTCGAGAATATAAATACAAAATATATAATATGTTAAATATAATACTTTATATTTTAAAATTTTATAGAATATCACGCATTTTTATGCAAGTTTGAATATTTATATATATATAATACTAATATAATGCGACGAGTAAGTCTATAATATTAGGTGAGCTATATTAGATCAACCAATTTGAAAGTTGAGTTTTTATCACTATGACTTTATTACCACTACTCAAAAAATATACTATAGTTTAAAATGTGTATATATTAATAGCTGAATTATGAGAATAAGTTTTAAGTATATTTTGGTTTATATCATAATTCATTTTTATATAAGTAGTATATATACCTTATATTAATACTAATAATCACTAAAGTAGGTCTCGATGCGTGGCATATTCCTTGCTAGCATCGCTACTCAGTCACTCGGTTCCTTATTTTTCGACCATTATAGTGTATTAATTAGATTTATCAAATTATATTAGCTATTATAATAAAGAATAGGCATATTCATTATATTTAATTCCATTCAGAAGGCTACCATATATCACTATATTACTAACAACTGCCGTAGAGTACTAGCTTCATAATATTATTTAACTATATATAATATTATATATTATATATACACATACATTATATGTACAACCTCCATGACCTACCATTACTCCAAAATTTAAACAACCCTATTGCCACAAAAGAATGCTTTCTTGTTCTATCGAGATCTTGTCAAGCACCAATTTTTTAGTGTCATGCTTTTTCTTATCATTAAATTTTCCTCTAATCCAACCTGGTACTTCCTCATATACCCCGTTCTCTTACTATGAAGAATTTCATTTAGTTCCGCGTAACCTTTATCAATAGATGTAAAGATTTTGTATACTTGTATCAGAACTAGGACAACTGTCCCTTCTGAGAAATCGCCTTTCTACAGCAAAAACTCATATACCTTAACTCCTTCAGACCGTCTCTTCATAAGCTTGCTTATCCCTCAAACCCAGAAATCATCCCTGTGTTCTCTACCGTGCACTCTCCTTCCTAGCATATCTAGTTTCTTTTAAATTAAAGGGGTACAAACTTGCTGAAAGATACTACGCCTCTTCGCAGGCAGTATCTCCTGCCCCCACAATGGCTACTTCTTTCTCTTTAAAAAAAAATGCAATTTCATATTGCAGCATCTTATTAGATTTATTCCTTGTTCCCAAACAATATGATTATACATATTTTTAAAATTATTATCTAATAATAATTTAAAACATACTAAATCTAAATTATTATCATTGGTCCAGGAACCTTACATAAAAGATTATCACAAATCTATATCGTAATTTTAATGAGTTTATTATGTGATAAATCTAACACTTGAAAGGAGGAAGACCCTTAATAACAATTTTTACAATTAGTAATTAAAAAATTAATTGAAACCTACTTATCTGCCCACCCAATAAGAAGAGTTTATTACATCAAATCATTTTGGAATCCTTAGCATCATCTCCCATAATAACAACGAGGTGGCCACTTTTGGTATCATCTGCAAACTTAGAAAGATTACATTTGAGATTATAAGTCCTATCTAATTAATGTGATAAATCTATTAATTGATGTTTAAAATTATATTCCCCTAAATTACTAATTCTATTATGGGATAAATCGAGTTCTTCAAGCCATTCGTAGACTATAAATGCATCAGCGATGCTTGTAATTAGATTGTAAGAGAGCTTCAGTTGTTTCATTTCTGAATCACAAATTAATCCACCATGGTGATGCCGACACCTAAGCACCGAGCCTTATACGTGATTAAATTTTTCAATACATTTAACCAGATGAGTTACTAATAAGGCTAAAAAATGAATTATAAAATAATAAATAATAATAAAAATTTTATTATTAATATATATATATAATAATATATATTAATATCATATGTTTATATTATATTTATGATTTAACCCTAGCTGAGCTAGTTCTATAAAATACACATACGAGATTAATTAATAATAAATAAAATAATAAAATAAATAAATTAATAAATTCAATAAATAATTAAATGATTAATATAATAATTATAAGAAACAAAATTAATTAAAGACGTAAATAAAGTAATTAATAATTTGAAATTAAATACTTTATATAAATAATAAAATTAAAAATATTTATTAATTAATATATTTACAAATGAAAAATTTCTAATAATTAACCAAACATAAAAAACAGTTAAGAGGAAGAATAGAACATATTTTGTATTAATTACTGTACAATAAATGAAAAGTAGGAATAGAATAGTATATTATATAGAAAAAATAATAATAAATAAAATAATAATATAAAATTGTTTAAAAAAATAAATAATAAAATAATTAAATATAAAATATTCATAATTTTAAATATTTTATACATATGATGATCGATAATAAATAATCAGAGTTTAAATAAAAAAAATGAATAAACGTAAAATGTCCTTCGATTAAGAATAATAAAAGTATTTGAAAGGATACCACAGGTTTGATTAATTAATTAGTGACATACAGTTATTAATAATATCTAAAATTTAATCTGTTTTTACAGAAAAATGTATAGTATAAAAATAATTAAATAACTAATTTAATAATAACGAGGTTAAGGTAGTAATAATAATAAAGAGCTTACTGTTTTTATTATAATTAATAACTAATATAATAATAAAATAGTAATATTATAAAACAATCATAATTTTAATACCTTATATATATATAAAATAATAATAAAATAATTAAATATACATAATCAAAAAAAAAAGTATTTGTTTAAAATACTTATATAGTATTTTCTCAAAAAACTTAAAATTTTTTTTATTTCTACATATATAATTATTTTAATGAATTTGTAAAGTATTATATATAATGATTTTTCTTGTTTTTCAGATCACCTAACTCAAAATTTTATAGAGTATATATATATGATATATATATATATATATATATATTATATATAGCTAAAGTAATTTTTTGAGTATATATTGTTATTTATAATTAGCAATTACATTTATAATGCAATTTGAAATATATATATATTAGGTCCTGACAGATTGTGAACATTATAAATATAAGTATATATAAATAATATAATGAATTATATGCTTACCGGCAAATTTGATCTCTAATACACATAATATAATGAAGTAATAACTATGGGAGCATGACTTAAATTATATTTATAAATTCCATTTTATATTTAGCATATTCCACCTGATTTTATTTATTCATAATAAGCGCATATAGTATATATATTATACTGTATATAGTTATATTTTAGAATTATAGATATATAATATTATAATATAGTATATATTATATATATATAATATATTAATTATATATTAATATAATATATATTAATATATAATATTATATACTATATATATAGTTAAAATAAATATTATAAATAATATATATAATATATTAATAATATATATATTATATTATGTTGGAGGTTATGATAGTTTTTGCATCCCACACCACAATTAATAAGTAAATAAAGGGCTCACCATTCTATTCCTGTTTAATAGGGTATATTGATGAATAGGTAGATTCCTTATCTCAGATAGGGTTCATGCCACTACATTGCATAGGATGTGATTTTAAACGTATACTCATGGGGCGACTTCTTTACTAGTATGCTGGGATTATTTATAAGTATATGATATATATATATCCATTACTATATTAATATATGTATATATTTATTATTATATGTCTGTCTGATATGGGCAATAAAATGGAAAGATGGAAAAATATGTGCATCATAAAATAAATTGTTTGATGGTATATCTTTATTAATATCTCTGGCTCTTTCATATTTCACTTCTGCATTACGTGATCATTGCTCGAGTTATCAAGCATGCATCAATGATTCTATCTACATATGGTCTCACAGAATCTTCTGCCCCTATCGTAAAATAAATCTAAATGATAATGGGTTCCCTGTTAAAGATATCGACTTTCATATTTCGCAAACACTAACTACTGAAATCCTTTCCACCTCAAATCACCGAATACAGCCTATATTAAGTATAAACTCGAACTATCAGTTAGTTATTTGTTCTCAAAGTCCTTACTTCCGGATAATAAAAATTTCTGTCAATGTCCAACTCCTAGCCACAATTGGAATTTGAAATGAGCTGTACTCACTTTCTTATACCCCATGTCTTATCATCTAAATGTTTAATTTAATTATACCAGTCACATAAGACTTTACATAAAAACCCTCTGCAGCTTCTTTTGGATAGTTAAATTATAATATGTTAAGCCTCTCGAATGGTATAAGTTTATTATAAATAATTGTTATTACGAAAAAAAAATGAAATAACATCTCATCTTAACGAAAACCAAGCAAGTTAATTAATTATATAATATAATAAAATATGGAATAATAATCAATTAATAATATTATATATATATATAATTTTTAATTATGTATATATGCATAAATAGATAGCTTTAAAAACAGAAATAATATTTTTATTTAATATCTCACCAATAAATAAATAAAACAAATGAATATAACTATGATATATATCACATATATATATAATATACACTTTATAATATATAGCATATTAATCTTAATTATATATATATATATATATAATATGAATAAACTAAATTAAAAAGAAAGCTTATTAAAGAAAATAAGAAAAAATATACATAATATAATAAGAAAAAAAAAACTGAGTCGATTGCAAAAAGTTATATATAATATAATGATTATAATCTATAAAATCTAATAGATAAATATAATAATTATAATATTTATATCGTTATATTATATACTATATATATACGCGGTATAATACTATACCACGGCAAGCACGCATACAAGAAGGCATATATATATATATATATAATATATATAATAATATATTAGTAGTAGGCAAACTATATAGCAATTATCCGACTTTGCAAGGGAGTGTACTAGTACGAGTTACTCATAGTAGTATATGTATATATATAACCCTATATATATATAAGTTGTATTTATATATACATAGAATACGCTATATATTATATATATTTATGTTGTGTGTAGTGTGTATTGAAACAATGTTTTCTGATTACCTTTTCCTATGAAATATTTAATAACTCAATAGGTCTTTTCCACTCTTCCTCAGACAATGACGTATATTAAGAATATACGTAGTTAGCCTACTTACCCTGTCATCCAAAAACGAATTCTTATTTATATTTTTAAAAACATTAATAATGAATTAGTTATTTATTTATATATTCCTAGAATTATATAAATTCCACGAACACCTGTTAGTATATAATGAGTATCCATATAATTATAGTGAGATAAGTGTCTATAAATATTTATAAATATTATTGACAAAACTGTTTAATGCAAAGGCGAAGAATAATTCCAATTAAATGCCTCTAAATTTTTAAAGGTAGGAGCATTCTCAGCTTAGTTTAACCTCAATCTATGAAAAAAAGAATATTCGTTCTATTTCTTCTTGTTTAGCGTTAAAGAAAACACAATTTACTCGTCGTGAGCACAATATTTTTCCCGTACTTTAATTATAAATGAGAACAACGTTTTTAATAAACGTGATCCGTATTTTTTATACATCTATCGCGTGATTCTCTTACAAGGTTCTCTATCTATATCAGTTACATTCCTTTCTTCTACCTTTAGAATATACGTAACAAATTCAATTTATCATTATCTTACGGCTCATCTAGAGAAGAATTATTATTTAACGTTTAAAATACGAACCGATTGACGTCTCCATCATCTTGCGTGCGTGAAAATTTACCCTCTAAAATGTCAATGAATAAGTCTTATAAATACCAACACATAATGACTTCTGTTAAACGATTATGTCCGTAGTCCGCTTTCCAATCTAGCTGATCATATCCTCAATATTATGAGAGTTACCAACATTGTCGGTATATATTTATTAGAAATTATATTTCACAATTACTTAAGAGTAGAGCATTTATTATGTAAATGAGGTTTTGAATATTATAGTATTTTATCATCCATAAGTAAAGAGAAATAGTCCAGAAACCACATAACTAGCTCACACCAGAGGAAATAGGCAGCTTGCAATCTTGAGCGGACCCGTGCCAGTTTGGCTAACTGCTATAGTAATTGAAAGCAGCAGATGAGTATTTCTAAAATTACAATGTGTATTATAAAACCATAATTCTCGTAGTTTAGCTAGGCTACTTTCGCCTACGCTAATGCCGGAATCAAAGCCAACTGGAAACCTAAAAAAAATGTGAAAGCAACATATCGTTCAATACTCAAAGTATATTAGTAAACGTGTTAAGATATTCATATTTTTTTTTTAAATATTGTGCTTGTAAGTGTTTAAACCAATTATTTAGTAATAATTTACTTGTATTAAGAACATTATTTATTTACATTGAGGAAATACTATGAATGAATTACCCTTCAAAATAGGCATCACGCTGTTTTCAAAACCTTTTCTTCTTCTTTCAAAGTAGCTTTCACGAATAAAGGAAAAGGTGTGTTTAAATATAGCAATTTTTTTTTTAAGATTCATCATACTATCGCGGCCCTTTACGGAAAGTCAATACCGTTTTTCCAAAGTTGATCTCATTAAAAACGGCCCCCTAAGTTCCCCGGTACCCAATATCGATCCCGGTGATTACATATAGTATGAAATTGATTATAACCGTCTTATCTATAGATTTTGACTTCAATTTTAGGATAATCGATCTCATAATGAGAGAACAAAACTATAAATTTTTATAATCCATAGTCAGGTAGGTCCCACAAGAACTTCTTGATGTGGCAAACAAGCAACATGAGTTTCTGAGAATTGATGCCCTACATACTTATATCGAAAGAGACAATTAGTTGTTATATTCGCACTTTGGGTTTCATTCCAATCTCCCTGTTAGAAGACAACCGCCCCAAAGTCAATTCCTACAATCTAATTAAAACTCAATTTTAGCGATAGTTCACATAGAATTTTCAAGTAAAAAGGCTGACCCGAAGAATGTAAACTAAACATTAGTAGGCCAACAGATTAATCCATTACTTGTTTCCAATGCATATTGATTTAACTATATAAAACTTTATTTAGAAATAATTAAAAATACTACATCTAAAATAACTCTATAATAATATTATTATAAAACTATTAATAATTTAGATATTTTACTAAAATTTCTTTCTTTTTTTATTTTCTTATTACTTCTAACAAAGCTATTCCAAAAACACATTAAAATATAATGAAAACATATAATATCATGTAATTCTTATTAGATATTATTAACCATCTTTCAATTAAAGGGCCATAGGGTAGAATAGAATATTGTTACTATACTCATTAATATACATTTAGCTCCTCTCTCTGTGTATTTTTATTATCTCTTGTATATGACAAATATAAAATGTGGAATCTTATCTCTATCAAGATGGCATGCGTTCTTCTTAATTTTTTTGTTCTTTTTTAATGCGAAATTTCTTTAGATGACTTTAACTCATTCAATGCTTTTTTTTATATTTTGCGTATACTCTTTTGTGACGCAAAATTTGATTCTTCGCGAGATGTATATATCTAGCTAAATAACAAAATGCACTATGAGATTAAAATGTACATTTAGTGCGTTGTCAATGACTATGTCGTGTTCAGATACGTAAGATACTATAAGATAGAATAGAAAAGGATATCTGTTGAGAAGTCTCCGATTGTGGATGCTGTGACGGATTGTTCCAAATACTAATCGTGACCCTCACTATTGTTACAGGAACAGTGCTCCCTAAAACGCCGATGACCATGTTTACTTCGATAGTACTAATATTCCTCCTTATGTTCCGCAGGAATTGTATGCTTATTATAACACTGCAAAGTTTTCAAAATTGTAGATGTGAATTTAGCTTAATACTTTATTATAACCTCTTTCTTCATTTAATTTTTGGACTTTTAAATGTTCTAATACTCTCAAGTACATTTATCTCCTGTTCTGGTGGCGTTAAATATTTCTTACTAGTCTTGAACCTTATTTTCTTTAAACATTTAGTAATAATGTCACTCTGTCTATAGAACTCCTATTGTCCTCTCACCATCAAAAATTTTACATATAATTATTTAGAAAAGTCAACTCATCTTAAAAATTAAATATTCTGTAATATCTAATTCTAATGTGAGATAAGGGAAAAGACTAAAGATGCTGCAATGTTAAAGATATAAATGTGTTCATGGTTTACTTCTGTATCTAAAACGGCGTCCACGTGTGCCATTCTAATATCGTTTATATTTTGCATTGTATTTCCTAATGTAAGCTGCAAAGCCCCCAGTCCCAAAATATGACAGTGATGTTTTATATTATTAGTTAAGAATTGTGTACTTTAACGTAATAGTTTGATCCTTTTGAAACTTATATTTTTTATAAGTCAAGGACGAATTGTCAGTGGTCATGTGTTTCAAACTTTATGAATAATAGTTTAGCATTTTATTCATTTTCTCTTTTTACAGTTATTATTATTATAAGCCCTATTAATTATGTGAGTTTATTATTAATGTATTATTATTATTATTCCTATTATGATATTTTTCAATATTATAAGCCGCCATATTCTAAGAGCTTACTTGCCGTAATTATCTTATCTTCGAACGCTTCAAATGAGGTAATCACATAGTAAAATAATTTTATATATATCATAACATAAAATATTCGATCGCTATTAAATGCATTTTTTAGTTAAAGGAGTATATTTTGGTTTTTCGTTTCAAAGTTCTCCACAATTTTTTAGCTTTTTATCTGTAATTGGAACCAAGGATTGTCATTACTACATAGATTACTTTACGACTCTTGTAAGAGAAATGCCCACACTAATCCCACTATTTTCAATTGAGAGGCTTCTGCTATTGTCGGTACTATTATGTAATTTCCAAATTATAATTACTAACATCATAATCATTCATTATTTTATTACTGTGACTTTAGTGGTGTTAAATTTCAATTTTATCGACAACTCTGTATTTGTAAGGATTCAAGACAAGTTCATGAGAATACATTCATCGATCTTTTTCGCTTTCATGTCGTTAACCCAAGGTTTTGCTTTAAGCAGTTATTAGTGCTAGTTGTGAATGAACTTCTAAATAATAGAATCTCGATCAATCTCAATATGAGTGTTTTAAATATATATTTTGTAATACCATACAGCAGTGTTATGTTCAGTGATTTTATTGTAAAACGCGTAGAATATTGCATTATCTAAGTTAAAATAGGTGATAAGTTTCCGATGTGGAAAATATTGCCTATTTATTTTAATGGTGTATAGAAATGAAATGGATTACGCTCTCTTCCTAAAACCATTGGTTTTATTTATACCTATAGTGTGTTATGTGTTATCCGAGTTATCAGAGTGTCGTTCTACCACATACTTTCAGAATTTGTAGGATTGCCATCGTTTGAATCCCGTTTGCCTCCAGATAATTACCTGGTGCCCAAGGTAAGTTGCAAATTTAAGGATAATTTATTTATTTACTGAGCGTCTTCGCTTCCTCTATCAATTAAACCTAAGTATAGTGTTGAAGTAAATATTAAAACGTTTTATCCAGTTTAATATTTAATTATTTTAACATATTGGTTAATTGTATAAACTCAACCTTTTGCTTTTGTTAAAAGATTTTTTTAACCTAAATTGTATTCCTCAAACTCTTTAGCTTGGTATCAGAAATCAGATCTGTCTTACATGCTCAGCTGGTCTTTGCATTGCTTCTTCTGTGCACACTTACATAAATCGACGTCTTTTGTAAATGCTAAATTTACACTTTAATTTCAAGTTAAAATGTATTTAAGTATCTTTATCAAATCAGTCAGTCTGTATATTTTTTGTAAATATTTCGTCTCGTCTATTTCATAACTCACTATTATTTTAATATGAATTAACCTATAAATTTTCCTAATCTATATTAATCATTGCTAATTTATGAGATTAATTCCTACTATAGTATAAAATTTAATCGTAATTTTGTCTACGCTTGGGGGCGCCACAGTCTTCAATTAAACTCAATTGACGCAGATAAGTCACAATGTTTTTTCTACAGGACTATTTTAGAGCAGCTAACCTCTCTAAATTGTCGTTATCCGTTTTTCACTGCATATGTTTCATTCTTAAGTCAATAAATATATCTATTAATAATATTGTGTTATTTAGTAAAAGTGTGTTTTCAAATATATATAATTTTCCAATGTCGCGCAGTGTAATGATTAAATATCTCACGTTCCATCTATACCTTGCCAGTCCCATGGAGCAAATAAAATGCGGAGAAATGTTCGTTAGATGCCTCACAAATAGTTACTTTAATTAACGTTAGATTTTTTCGATAAGTATTTTTTTACAAACTATTCATCCTTCAGTTTTCATCTTACTGAGTTTTCTTTAATATTATTATAATTACCTATTCAATTATTTAAAAAATTCAAAATAATATATTGATTTAGGATTTAATGTCCATGGGAGTTTATCCAAGTGCACAATCTCTTACATATTTTGATCTCATCATAGACAGGCTGAATATACTTAGCAATCTCAACAAGTGTCTAATCGTTATCTCTTCTCGAATCATCATGTTCTCACAATAAACCAAACGACAGCATCTCACACCGTGGTTCAACTTGAATGGATTTCTTATCAGGCGAGATAGTATCGTTTTTAGAGTTGAGTTTGTCTAAGTATAAAGTCTGCACTAAGTATAATGCACAGCCGGTAGACTTCTAATTCTACACAGGAATCTCATTATGATACCACTGTACTAAAAATATCAGGTTGGGAATCTAGAAGAAGAGTCATTGATAATTTTTTCTCACTGAATCGTTCTTAATGGCTGGCCTGGCCAAAGATTTTGTGAGCTTTATTGTCACATGTCGACGTGTACTAAGTTCGTTCTGATCATATAACACTAGGCCTGTTTACAACTAATATTCCTCACTATTACATTAAATTTGGTGTATTCATAGTTCGTGACACTTGTGATTATTTCAGTGTTATTTCGAACTCGCATTCTACACCTATTATCTAATTTCGTAAATCACCTATCGTAATATCCTCCTCGCTTGTGAAGATTTAATTTCTGTATTGTGGCGATAAAATTTATATTTTTAGTCAAAGCACCCTATTTTCCGGGTGAGTTCATTCGGATTATAATGAAATAGCTTTGTCTCTTTAATGCAACACCCTAGCCTATGCTAGAATCCCTCAACTGTCTTATAAATAGTATACAAATCTTCCTTCACCATTAGTCCCGGCCCAACTTCGGTCTAGATTCAACAACATTATTTCTAATTGTGTCTCAACAAGACAAGTCAAATATGGAGGGCACGTTTCTACGTGTATGAGTTATATGTGTGAAAGTGCAAATAACGTAGTCTTTACCGCTTTCTATGCCAGGATTAATTTTTTGTGTAACATACATGTATTTCTGCCCCGTGCCATTACTTTACTAGTAAACTGTGGTGGGATTGGGGATTGAATAAAAACCTAAATAATTTTAAGACCAATAAACCTGTAGATATATATATCAACTCAATCCCAACTTCACCTAAACGTATTAAGACTTATTCTGTATAGACATTATCTTAAAGGTACCGACTGATTAGGTATAACAGATTTAGACTAATCGCTTCGACAGGCTCCATTAGGAGGTCAATGGTATGTATATATAAGGAATTGTATCGTAGTAGTAACATGTTTAATCTGTTATGTCGGTGTTTTAAAAAATCTTCAATATTCAGGCCCATATAAAATTCTCTTAGTACATTGTCTGTTAATTTATATTAGTAAGCAGTCTATCCATATGATAATATATATATATATAGGATTATAACTTTTATGTAAAAAATGGCTATATACTTCAATGTTTTTGAAAATCGACAGTTGGCTACTGTTGATACTTTTGTTCTATTCCGCAGACGCTGAAACAGCAATAGCCTAACCCACTTAGGTTAATATATATTATATGAATTATTAAAGTATATATATTGTAATCGTAAGTATATTATTCTACCATTTCTAACGCTAATAGGACATATAATCTTTATCCCTTGTGACTTAGAGCAAGGGATTGTATCAGATATCCATCGGCCACCTCAATTCAAAGATAGGTCTTGAAGTGCATGTTAATTTTTAATGAGTATCCTTAACTGATTAGATATTAGGATAATCTATTATACTAATAGTGTCTATGGCACTATTTTTAATATATAGTTCATAGAGTGATAGTGGCAGTCAAAATTTCACAAAGTTGAGCGAAGCGAACAATATATTTTTCAAAAATCCCCCGATTTTTCACTTAAGGGGATATACATTGTTCAATATTTGCGTGGCGTACTTTGAAAAAATCACTTGTGTGCCCCAAAATTTTTGCCCAATAAACCATTATCTTACATTTAACCAGTTGGGTTAAGCATTTTAGAATTGATAAACCTCCTTTAGTTTCCTATATATTGAGGTAATATATTATTTTAAACATCCAATGTGTTTTTATTGCTACTTCGGTCAAATAATAATGTGTGGGACAATTAATGCAAACTCTCCCGTAGGAAACTCCCTGTATAACCGATCATTCCTCAGATATATGTACCTACTGATACGCGCAAAAGGCTTCAATGGCCCGTTAAATGGCAAGTTTTGTACTATGGCTCTTTTTAAGCGTCTCAATAGGTAGTCTGATTTCTGCAACTTATCAATGTCGTCATGGTCAATTTCCAAGGGATCTGCTATTTATATTGTATTTTTGACTACTATCACTATCTGATGTATCCGAGGATATCCCGAATCTCTTTCCACCTCCCCCACCGGTGTTTTGGGAGCTTTAGAGGTGGTACCGCTTCTAGATTACGCTCTTATTCTTCCATTGATTCTTTTATGCCTATTATTTAAATTCTCATCATCCTAAGGGTTTATTACCTTACCATCTGCTATGAGTCACTAAAATTAGTGCTGGCTCACCATATCTCAGTTTCTATTATTCATCTGCTAAAATTAATAGGTAAGGGTCAGCAACAAAATATTAATAATTTATGGTTTAAGGGAAATCTCCCCCACAACATAAAAGATGGCAAATATTCTTTCATCTATAAGGTATCTTTTTTTCCGAAACTAACAATTGGCTTTGAGTCCCCATATTACACCTCAATAACTGTCAACATTCTGACTGTAGTTAGAAATTGGTTTTGCCTTATGCAGAATGGCCATAAATCCGGAGTGAACGTCTGATATTGTACAGAAATGGTAGTAATGACACATCGGTGATGGTTTTGATTTTGTCGGTATCAAGAAAGTGAAAGCTAGCTGTGGGTTAAATTGTTTTATGCGGCGGTCACTTGTGTCTAGCGATCTCTTCAGATGGTAAAT
>JABUQX010120757.1:0-22500 GCA_015478945.1 Trachelipus rathkii | reverse complement strand
TATCCTATCACTCCATATTTTTAATATATATAATACCTTACTTTCCAATTAATTACTTATTAATACGCTAATCTAACTATCGATTATACTACTACATTATCATGATTTACTATTATCGAAATATAAGCGTACTACTACTAAATCACCTATATATCACAACAATATTAGAAAATAATATATTATAAAATAATACAATAATAACACTATAGTAAACGGTATGACTATTCCATCTTATTAATTGATCTTATTGCAAGATCATAATAATAATCTTGGGATAGGTACTGATTTTCTACTACCTTCATTATTACTTAGAATTACATTATTATTTATTCAGTTTAAATTTGATTCACACATCTCTACCACTTCTAAATTACCTTGTTTCTTCGGCCATCAGTCGAATCAGTAATAATCAAGTATACATACATCGACTGACTATTTCACAAACCAAAATATCATCATATATATACTTAATATTTTTCACTACAAATACACTAAATATTAATATATAATCTATAATCCCCTATATTCATACTAGTTTTGTGTCATATTCCCTCTACCTTATATATATATAATCATAATTTAAATACTTATATCCTGTCAATTATATATATATACTACCCTATTATTTCATATATATTATTAATATACATTATATCATCTCCTCGAACTATCCCTCCATTAATTCTGTTACACAACTGTCATATCCAGTGAACCACAATCTCGCCTCCACTCTTTATCATTTCACTGTAAATCCTCTATACTGCAATTTATCATTCATCAATTCCACTTCTACCATTAATTCCATCCATCTAATACCCTCATCCCCCAAAATACCATTTCTTTTACACCATTCCCAAAACCACGCCAATAATATACTACTATAGCACTATCTAATCTTTCAATTACTTATAATTAATTAGCATATAAAAATATTTACCCTAGTAAAAAATAGTTGATAACTATCCTCCTATAACTAACTCTCTCACATCATCCATTTCACCATCACTAAAATGATAACTAACTTCACCTATATTCTATTATATATTTCTCTGAAGATTCCTTGTTACCACATACTTCGTAACCATTTACGTCTTCACCAGTGAAAACCTTATCTATATCCTACATTTATAAGTTCACTACCCAATCATATCCTCACTTCATAACTATTCCCATTACTTTCATTTTTTACCTCTCATATAGTTTTTGTATCTTTTAAGTCTTCTCTTATGATTATGCAGCATGCTGTGTTTTCTTAGATAAATGTATAAGTTACTGATTAAAAATATTTTAAATGTGTAATAAATTTATCCTCACAACATTTGTCAACTACTTCTACAGAACCTTCTCTTTCAGAACAGTCAATTACTAACATAATATAAAAAGCATTTATATGACAAAGTTTCCATGCATTTTAAACTGTTTTACTTAAATTATTTTAATTAAGTTAAAGAGAAAGTAATATATAATTGAAAGATAATTTAATATTAACAGCAATATTTGAGATGACAAAATTTTAAACAACACCATTTAATTAGTATAATAAAAATTAACAAAATTTTTATACAAACGACTTCTATAAGTGAAGAACCAAAATTAACTGAGCTTAGCATCAGCTTCATACATTGATTTAATTATTACATGATAATAACTATATTCTATCATGAGTAATGCGTATTTATGTTTTTTTAGTTAATTTTTATTTAACTAATATATTCAATGATTTAGTACACGTTAAATATGAACTGAGGATATTTCATATACTTGAATGCTAACATAGATTAAGCAATAAGTATTTCTCATATATGATAATCTTACTATATATAATATATAATCTATATATAATAATATTATTAATATAAAAATATATATCTATATAATATATATATATTATATATATTATTTACTCTATTGCTCACTTTCCCACATCCGTATATTATATCATTAAATCCACTGCATAGCATACTCAACTGTCATTCACCAACGCGATATCAACTATACTAATGTCTTAACTCACTTAACTTTATATAGCACCACGCATAATACACATCTTTACTCTATATCTATATATAGTTAATATCTGATTTCCACTATTATATCACAGCTACTAATTATATGCACATATAATTACTCTCACATATTATAACTATCCTTTTAAATATAATCTTTAGTTATATATATACTTCGCATGTCATAATCATATTCACCCTTCCTCTTAGTCCTATACCCTCCATCAATATAGCCTCATACACTAAGTCATTTATCTAATATATATCTAAAACAATCAATAGTTTGATGATCTATCATATCCTACTAGTCCTATTCTAATAGTACCTTTACACTGCTATATAGTAATATTTATATTCAAAATGATTAGCATATAATATTATAATACTCATAACACTTTACTATATTGAACCAAACTAATACATAATTAAATATGTACATTTTATTACAAATCATATTATACTAGTAAATAACTAAATCATACTTCACTTTCACCCTACCGACTTGTATATATATATACTAAATTATATAACTATCTAAGGAAGTGGAAAAGAATGTATAATATTACTTTCGCTTAAATTGTTCAGTAACCATAGGTTATCAATACTACTATCTACCATATTTACTTTATTTTTCTTACCCCAAAATAACTATATGTATATCTACAACCATTGTTCATAATAATTACACCTCTCACTTCAATTCACGTGCATTACCTTATTTGAGGTGAGTATCTTTCTATAATAATGATATATAGATAGTAATTGACTAGAATCACAAATTCAGATTATATATATATATTAAACTTATATCCCGAATAAGTCAACATATTCTTTTCAAAACACCACCATCTATATAAAACATAAATATTCCTCAAATATAAAAAATTTGGATCATTAATACAACCATTTGTCAGGTAACAGCAAAGTAACCGTTTGAATCATCTTCATCAAACACTTGAACAATACATAAAATGAGAAATACGAAAAATAACTATCATCAAGATACTGTAACTCAGCTCAAGAGTAAGTTTACATATATTATCACTAGTAACTAGATAAACGATAGCGTGAATACGCAGACTACATATCTTACCCAATTGATAAGGATCCATCCACGTCCAACATACTGTCAGACAATATATAATATAGACAGACATTATCTACTGCACACGCATCAAATTGCATTACACAAATAGAACCCGTCCTGAATCATTATCTTCCAATCCTATTTAACAATTATTATTAAAGATTAAATTAAGGTCAGATTAATTAATATAATAAATCTATGAATACCCACATTACCGTTCACTTAAAAATCGATTCGTGCTCTTTTCAAGATCAGTCTTCAAACCGACTCAAACCTAGACTTCTAAGCCGCTCAACACGCAATTTTAGCGCTATAATGAGTCATTAACCCCTTAAGTAAATCCTTATTGTCGTTTCGCATTTGATATTTACCTGCATAATCAAGTTAACGTCCCTGACACCTACCAGCTTCTCCCACGACCCCATGCTCTTATGGATCGAATTTTGCAAAAGCTTCTTAACTATTTAGCCTGGTTCCATCAAAACTACCGAGACCATCTTTGCACAATCGTTTGGAAAATTAAATTATGTGTATTGGTAACCAGAGCAAATTATGAGCAAAGCCTGGTCCAGAAATTATCACCTTTCAAGATACATTCATAACCTGGGTGTCTTTGTCAATTACCAATATTATGACCAAATAGATCTTCTCGACATGCTAAATGACAGCACTCAACCTTATGATCTAATAACAAAGGATTAAATTCAGCCAACACCAGCTATTATCAGGATTTAAAATTAAATGTTATTAGTAGAATTCAAATACAAAGTTTAAATACAGAAGTGAGTGCTTTCCTTAATTCCTTTAGTCTTTAATTTTCTAAGTAAGCTTCGTAAATTGTGAAAGGCTTTGGATGCTTTTCTTCCTTGAGGCGGAAGTTTGTGTAGTGAAACACACCTAACAGGACTAACGCTATCTAAAATTATAAATCTAATTATTAGAATACGTTGAAAAAATATAATAAATCCCTATTCCCATAATATAGTTTTAAGTTACAAAGGTAATAACTAGCATATTAAAAAAGTACTTAGTTAACTTATTAGAGTCAGTATATTAGTCCAATAGTGAATATTTTAAGTATATATATTAGTCGAATCTAAATAATATTTATTAGGGGTTTCTTTTTATATTACAATTAGCTTAAGTCAGTTTTAGTAGTTTTTTTACATTAAACAGTAAAATTTAAAAATGAATAATGACGTGAGAGAATATATAATTTATTCTAGTTATGTTTAATAAATTGAATTATAATTAATAATATATATATAATATATAATAAATATATATAATATAATATATATTTGATATTTAATAAGATAATATATATATATAAATAATAATAATATTAATTAATATATATATATATTATAAAGAGCATGTACCAGCTGTTAAAAATACAGGTATATTTTCCTTTGATGAAAATATATTAATGAATAATATATACTATTTATAATTTTTATTATAATTAGAATTATAATATTAAGTAATAAACAGATATTAAACAAAGCTTTTTATAGCTACAAGATAAGTAAAAGAAATAAAAGGCTGGCAGGACGTTAAACAAAAGAGGCTACTAGTTTGCAAAGAAGGCTAAAGAAATCAGTTGCAAAGTATCCGCCGTATTTGACGATTAAGAATAAAAAACCGTGTTTATTTTTCAAAAACATGTTTCTTAGATTTTCGTCTAGTGCTGCTGTACCACCAGTCACCAGATCCCAGCAATCATCTCTGCTACTCGAGGAGACATTTATCACCTCCCCACCCGTCTCAGAGTTGCCCCAAACCACCTCCAATGAGAGTATTATCGATCTTATTCAAAACCGGGACCAAACTACCGATTTCCATCTCAATTATTTTTAATAACATATCATGAGAAGAATAGATTAATCAAAGTATAATTTTAGAACCATTTTTGTTCTGGAACTTCTGAGAGTCATTTACAAGATAATTCAAATCGTAAAAAGTTTGTTCCCACTTTGAAATTTTGACAGCTAATTGGTAATGTCTTATATGATGAATTATGTGAATGATTATAAGGATAAATATATCTAATAATCTATAAATCAAAAGTAATTAATGAAAGTAAATAAGAAGTGAGTTTTAAAGGAGTAGATTAGCATTCCTTATAAAAGTAAAAGAGATACATATTTAGATACTCATGATTAAAATATAGGATTTCATTGTAAGTTTGTTTAATTTAAGGGTTACGTAGAAATACATACACTTGCCATATATAGACCAAATCCAGTACCCAACACATCGGCACACGCACACACACTCTTTAATCATACTATATTACTACTTATTATCATACGATCAGTAACTCTACATCCTATAAATGTGAGGAACGTATTCCAATTAAATACACATACTTATAACTAATATCAATCCAACTAAATAATCGCACCAATAATATACTTATCCTATATTTATAAAAGGCTTCTCGCTACTACTATATATATATATAATATTATATTACTTTACTTTAAGGGAACTAATTCCCTTATTTGTCATATATTAGATAAATCACTAAAGTTATAATAATTAAATTACCCGTTATACCTTTAAAAGTACACAATCGGGTGTTTTAAAACCTATATCCAATAAAACAATATATATTTTCTATATAATATATATATATGTTCATATTGTGTAAAAGAAGAAAATGAAGATTTTCTTCGCATAGTTACAGGGCGACAGGGCTTCTCTTCCTCATTCCTTCCTTCTTCCTTGTACAACAACAATGGCAGCGCTTGTGGGCTCTCTATCGAGCACAATTAAGAAGCAATATTCTCTTGGAGAAGCATTGAGGTAACGAGTTATAGTGTCCTCAAATTATGGAGGAAGACACTAGATGCCTATTGTCTACTGATAAGCGAATTAACCCTTACCTGAGTACGTATCGTCTAACTCGAAAGAACTGGAGTAAAGGGAAAACCAGAGTAGCTGAGATATTAGTTTACTAGAATAGTATTATATGATGACTGAGTTCTGGCCATGAAATGGCTAAGTGCTGGACCTACTTAACATGTGTCAAAGCGCGCGTTCCTGAATATTTTGTAGAGAAAAATTAAGTACAGTATGAGTATAACTTATTAAAACCAATTATTAAGAAAGATGGAAGAGTGAGAGAAAAAATTCCAATATTAGTAGATAACCTAAATATATATATATATTATATATATATATAAAATATATATATATATATATATATAAATAATATTAATAATTAATTTGTTATATAATTTGCGATAATAATATATTGCAAAAAAATATAATGTCAATAGTATAAATTATAAATATGTTCTTATTGTATTAAAAATTTATTATATAATTATAAATATAATATAATTTTATATATAATATTTATTTATATATATATAAATATTTATTATTATTATAAATATAATTATTAATATAATATATATAATATATATATAAAATATAATATATAATATATATATATATAAATATATATATTATATATATACTAATTATGTAATTACTACATATATATAAAGTATAATATATCTTGAATGGATATGTTTACCTGAAATATTTATATATATAATATATAATTATATTTAATATAATTATATATATATAATATATATATATAATTTTATTATATATTATATAATCAATATATATATATATAAATAATAATATATATATTATATATATATATAGGATATAAATATATAATATTATTATATTATTATAATATATAATTTTTATCTATTTTTATTTGTTTTTTATAAATATTAATATCATTTATATAATTGTAAATAATTTAATATTCTATATATATATTATATATATATAGATACTATATATAATATATATATATAATATATAATATAATATATATATATATGACCCATCATAACGGTAACAATACATAAGAAGCGGCAACACGTAATTAAACAACTCCATGGATGTCCCTGCTAACCCAATTGTTAAATTGTCAAAAAATTTGGATATTAAAAATTGATATTTACCAGTCTATCATATTATTACATATATATAAAATATCCTCATATATTTTATATATACCATAAATACAAAATATAAATTCCCAAGTTCTTGAAATAGTATTACGTATAATGAAAAAATAAAGCATTCTACAATAGATTGAAAATTAACTATCTAAGCAGTTGGAGTATATTACACTTTCTTAAAAATAAGAATAATTGAGTTATTAGTTAGTCATTTAGTCGGTCCATTGTCCCAGTTAAGACACAGCTTTAGTATTATAGACACAATGGACCTGTAAAAAAGTTATGAAGCCTATGTCTAATTGCAACCATATATAGCGTACTACTGATCGGTATTGAGAATACGCTGCATTAGACTTAACCAAGGAATGAATTTATCAACTTAACTTGTGAGATGAAAATGGCCGATCATATTACCACGGTATATAGTACTTTTGTTGCATTGAATGGTTTTCAAATGTATAATACTTAAAGAATTATAGTATGAAAAAATGATTTCTCTGGAGATTGAAATAATGCGCTATTTTTTTAAAATATTTAATATAACATTGAACAGAAGCAGACTTAATTGGTTCGGATTAATATTTAGTTTATCGAAAAAATTACGCACTCGTGCACAAAACAACTTCAAAATGTTAATTTCTCAGATTTATAAAGACATTATGGCTATTATTTAATAGCTTTTATTAGATTCTCATCCCTAGTTCCATTGTGATGGTATTATTATCGTTATCATTAATAGGAGTAATGCAAGACAAAATAAAAATTGATGACCCGCGTCAGCAGATACAGAAGTAGCTGCAAAGACTGTTACATTATCCAATTACTTTCTTCCAGTTGTTATAATCTCCTCCATCTTTTCAAAGTAACCCATGAACCTTTTGGGTAGAATATGATGAGCTAAGAAGACAATGTAAATAAGGCTATCATGTTCAAGCCATAATAGACTGAAGGAGTGTCATTTATATCTCTATTAACTTATTCATCGTGTGCTGTTACCCAGCATTCGTGTATAACACCCATCTTACTAATACGCTAATCGATTTGCTAACTTCCCTCTCGGTTACCCGCAGATACGTTAAGGATATTATCCCAGAGCTGAGTGAGAAAAACTCTAGTTCTTAATTTTAAGAGTAATAGAGTAATGAACGCCACAACGCTAATTTCCAACAAAGTTCTGCGCTCATTCAGGGAACCTATTGGCATCTGATAGAGCTGTGATGGCTAACAAGAAAATTGTGTCTTCCAGATATCAAACTACACTACAAAACGGATAAAAGCCACGAATGAATTATGTTTGGTCACATACTGGGAGAACAATCGACATGCTCCAGATATATAAGCAAGAATCCGAGGCCCTCGAGTAATTATATTATAGAATTCTCTATCCCTTGAATATACTACAATGCTCTGCATTGTACTATATCACTACTCATCACCATATATCTTCAGCTATAAATTGAGCAGAATGTCACCCCACATCAGAGTGAATCTAAGTTGTAATAGGTATGAAAGTTCAAGATTCTTTACGAGCGAAAATATGGAGAGCAGAGCACCCCGTAAAGAGAAAAGTGATGAATAGATAAACCAAGAGAATGGAAACTAATACCCATTATGTGGACAATTATATAACACTAAAAGAATGGTCTACACACTAGCCAGCCCTGAGAGTTGTTCTGCTGAATCTGTAATTTCTTGCCTAAGCAAATAGAACTCTACAAGTCAAAAGGAATTGGCGATTTCATTCTTATCTCAGAAATAAGCTTCATTCCTCATCAAAGATAGTCAAACCGAGCTGTTGAGAGAGACCTTTTGAGAAAGGGCCAATACAGGATCATAGTAAAACATTACATCTTACTGTAAAGTAAAGAAATGGAAGAGCAAGTATGAGGGTGTATAAAGAGGATGAAAGGTCGTTCCGAGAAGATGCAGCTAAGACAGTGATTAAGATAGAAAGACAAGAATTTCGACAGCTCAAATACGCACAACAAACGTCTCCCCAATCCAGATCCGTTTAACCCAGTGGAAATCACACGATTGTGCCCCAGTAGATTACACAAGATGCCACACGTAGGCATGACATGGACCGGCAAGACATCCTATGAAAGATGAACCTACAAAGTTAGCAGCTTAGTTCTAAGAGAACTCTTACTTCTTACGGAATATGCGTATCGTGCAAAGGCCGATCGGAAAGAGATGAAGATGGTTGATCAATGGATTTTAACGCAGTGCATATGTAATTATTAAACGAGAGAACCAGAGCGTATTAGATACTCATTATGTTTGATAATATACCCTTGTCTAGACGATTACCTTTTCTTAAGTAACTTAGAGTGATATATGTGCTATGCCATCTATTTATTTAAAAGGAATAGTAACATAATGTTAAGATTAGTAAAAATGGTAATAAATGTTATCGAGCATTGCTAAATAATAATTAGCCAGTAATATATAAGATTCTGATATGTATCTATCCCGCAATATAATCGGTAGATTCAGTATAAAGCAGATCGGTATATTGTGAGATTTATTAGTAATATAACATATATATATAATAGATATTATTAAACTTTTAGTATTACACAATGTATAATGCCATTCCCTTTACTAAATAAAAATAAAGAGAATTGGCTAATCACATGTTAGTATTTACAAATCACTTATACAAATGCTTACATACCCGTAGTAGACTAATCCGGAATCTTTCATGGAGAAAACGATCGCCCTCTTTTGGATAGGAGTATATCTAATACATAAATTGATTTAAGTATGAGTATTGGTTATATATATATATATATGATAATACACAATTACGATATAATTATAAATATAATCATTATTAATTAAAGTATACAAATTCTATGATGCCTTAATATATTTCACTATTAATCATCAGTAATTACTATATTTAATAAATTATTAGTAGTATATATATAAGACATAAAAGGTGAACTATTGCAACCGCACCCCAATATAAGAATCTTTTAGGACCGAAATATAATTGATATATACATAACTGTATAATATAATAGCACTCCCTATGTAATAACCTAAAGTTACCCGTATTGTCCAATAAGTTTTAATTAATATACCTATTAGCGAGTTTAATGTGTATATAAATGTAGTTACTATCATTAAAAATGTATATACCTATAGAAGTATTTATGTAAATATAATTATAAACGGCTGTCACACGCGCAAACTATGTGTCAAACACGACGATAAATTTAGAGGTATAGTTCGGCTACGATACATACCTATCAACCGTCTTTAAACTTGTAGGGGTGTTGCAGAGTCCCTTACAGCTATTTGTTACCCTCTTTCTATTGCAAATAGACGATGCCCTTGAGCACCAGACGTTTGAGTGTCTGCCTACTGAGGGTTATTCTCCGGTTGGCAGTATGCAACCCCACTGCGAGAGGCCCACTTCGGAAGTTACCCACTGGGATTATTTTTTCTTGAATAGCAAGGTTGAGAGTGTCGATTTCCAAGAAAAAGGCCAGCCATTTGACAACCCCATATATAGCATGCGAAGGTCTAATACAAACAAGAAACAGGAAAGTAGCTAAAATACTGATACTTCCGCTCTCGTTGTTTGCCATCTATTTATGGATGACTTCTAATGACTCGATTTGTCATTGTAAAATCCGAAGCAGCCAATATAATAGTAAACCCACCTAGAACCACTACCCTGGCGAACGCCTTCATCCAGAGAAAAATCCAATGGAACATGACATTGTAAGTAGCAGGCAAACACGAACCTAGAAAGAACCTATATTTGATCTAGTACGCAATGCACTTTATCATGTAAAGCACTAGTAGAATTAAGAAGGATGTGAGTACAATCGTACCGGAATCAGGCCGCCCAAACCGCGTATTTCCCGGGCTGTTTTCTCTAAGAGTGCTTGCCCAAACTCCGAGTTCGTCTTTTCCAACATCAAGCGTCCTAGTCGATTATGCAAGTTGGGTCTAAAAGACAAAAAAAATCGCTTCGACCGCGAACATACCCACCCCTGGTTTCTTAACAACTCGGAAACCAGCCAGTTAGCAGTACACGGAAAGTTCCCGCGTTCCCATCTGCAAGCTTTGGCTGGTAGATTGTTCACTTTCTACTGGGAGTCCACAGTTAACCAGGAATCCAGCGCGGGGTGGTTCTTTTCTTCAAAAGACCTGTTTTTTGTGCCATATGTAAACCTATAAAACACGTGGGGTGATGGATGGACGAGTCACAAGGTTGATTACGGCGAATGAGGTTTACCTTAAAACCACTACTCGCTCGGGTTCCGGTCTGGGAAACTTCCTCTTTTCATTAAATGTTCTCTGTCAAAATAGATCCATCCAGGTTCGTGATGCCTTTCTTATTCTGTCATGCCACTCTTACTCTCGGTAGAATAGTTCTCTCGCAGGGTTAGTCTCTTAACGTGTTTTAACAATATTTGCATACATCTGGTTTAACTGACATTCGGTGTTAGCTTCGTATCCCCAAGCGATGCGTATTTTTTCAGATTTTCTTCTATGTTGTTGACTTCTTGCCTTCTTATATACTATTAGCCGGTTTGTCAGGCTGCCTTTTTCTTGATACGACAATCTTCCAACTTGCCTATTCAGATTAATTCCCAAATTGGTGGTAACTTCTGCTCTTATTGCTCACACTGTTTTTCATAAACCTTTCAGCAGCACCTTTTTAGATAATAATAGGGTTATCGAATTAGAAGCCTTGCCATCCCTCCAGTCGTATAAATCCTAAGAGCACTTATTGGTTTGCACCACCTGAACTAATAAAGCAACTTACTAGGACTATTTCTAGATGACCACACTTAACAATACGCCACCGTATATTTAAACTTCATGGAAAAACGAACCTTGTTATCGCATGCTAAACATTATTCAATCCGCCTCAAAATCTTTGGGTGCTGGTTGCAAGTCCCTTTTACGTCTCTATATCACCCTAATCCGATCGAAGCTGGACTATGCATGTGCAATATATGGTCAGTCTCCCCAACTCTACTACACTGTTAGATCCCAATCCAAAACCGAGCATCCGTACTTTCCTTACTAAGCCTTCGATCGTCCCCCGGGGAGCCTTGTTGAAGTGCTTGAATCCCATGTGGATGCAAACTCTTTTCGAAATAGGGTGTAATGCATCATAGTGAACAAGTTTAACTTTGTTTCCAAACCCCAATACCGTCTGCTCTGACATCCGATTCTGCGGAGATACATCAGAATATCTTAATTACTGGCTCATTTGCAAGCGCTACTTTATACATTCTTAAGTTCTTTTATATGTTTTCCTTTATTTTTTTTTCAAAAAGTGCTGGCTCTCTCTTATATCCGAAGTGGTTATACACATGGCTCTCCCTGCCCCACTATTTGCTGGTCCTATTAATCCCTCCTCCCAATCTACCATCCTGTTGGAACTTGTTTTAAGGTATCATTCTTATACTCACTTCCGCAGTCACGAGTGGGATTTACCCCAGATGGATTTACTTTTAAAAACAGGGACAGTGTGGATGCGTATTCTACTAGTCTCCAATTCTTACCGCAACCTCTCCATACCATACCGACCTCATAGCTTTCAGATTTTTACTTATCAGAATTAATTTAAAGTTTGCCCTTTCTCAAATTCTATTCCTTTACCAATCCCACTCTTATGTCATTTGCTCAGATTAGCTTCAGCGCACTCCAGGCGCTAAAACCCTTATTCTAAAATCACAATGGGTATCCTCTGGACACAATTTTCTATCGGTCTACCGTTTGTGGCGTTCGTACTCCCTTAAAGAAACAGAATCATAAACATAATGTTGGACCCCCTCTCATGGAGGGGTAACTGGCCAATTGATAATCGCACAGAAAAGCAAAATTGCCGCCCCTCTTTTCCGGAGCTTTCCAGGTACCTCCTGGATACCATTCGACAAATGTCGCCTCCCACCAACTGATTTCATCCCTCTCTCGACAAGTCTTTCGGCTTACCAGCAAGAGCTAGACGACCGCGATCAGTTGGTGAGCGAAAGTTTAAAATATAAAGCCTAGCATTTGGTGTAAGATGCTTTCTTTCTCACCGAACAAGAAACAGAAAAGACGAGAATTAAATAACTACGAAATGATACTTGCTATAACGCCCTCTTCCGATTGGCCACACCAATATCACTCCCATCAGCCACTACAGGTTTCGGGAACAAATACATCCTCACCATCTGCAAAACTTTTCCGTCTCCATACACCGCAAAGTGCTGTCTACATGTCATATCTTCATTATTATCCCAACACTATGACCCCTATTCGCCCGCTCGTACATTTTTCCACTTAAGGTCCCATAACATCTTCTAAAAGGTTATCTCATTATTCTTTATTTGAAGTCTGTCCCACTTTTTAGCAGCTTAACTCTATTTTCTTCGTCAATACAGTCAAGAACTGAATTATGATTTTGTTGTATTTGCCAAATGAGGGACTATTTTCATAAATGTAAGGACCCTGAATATATCATTTACACTAATCCAAATTTTCAATATTTGACATTTATAAATCCCTTAAGGATTTACCATCGGAAGTTGTTTATTTCAACGCCTAGTGTTGCCGCTTCTTTGCGAGCCGTGATGTATACGATTATAATGAGTAATATATATATATATAGTATAATATTATAATTATTAACTTATTAATAAATATCATAAATATATAATATATATAATAGTATAATTATATATATAAAGTTATATATTATAATAATCTGAATTTATTATTCTAACACTAAATAAATTAATATATATTATATATATATTTATATATAAATATATATATATATATATAATATATAAATATATATATATAATATATATAATATATATATATTAAATATACATTATATATATTATAATAAATATAGATATATATATATATAATTATATATATATTATATATATATATTCTATAATAATAACTAATATTTATATATATATATGAAAATATGTTATATTATTATTTTATTTTTTATAATGAATATATATATAATATATATATATATATAATATATATACTATTAGGTTATCCTATAAGTAATATCCGAAAGCTGACTTCTATAAATTGGTTTATATTTCCGCTATTCTAAAATACCTAACAGATAACATTACATACTAGTATTTTTTCTTAATATATCTCCTCTTCTGGTGAGAAAGACCAGAGGCTCAGATGAAATTTACACGAGTTAATTGGGCAGTTCAAACAGCAAATCATCCAATCAAAGGCCAACATAAACCAAAACAAGATATTTGAAAGTGTTTGTATAGTTTTAAACGATTGTTTTGTCACCTTAGTACGATTTAATTAACTTGGTTATTAAATTGACCAAATAAGCATGGAAATGCCTATGGAAAGTATAGAGGAAGCGTGGAATGCAGCTCAAGGAAAGCTATGGTGAGTATTTAGTGGATGTAGTTAGTGTTTCTATGGAAAAACGTCCAATTCCGATTCTCGACTCTTTGAAGGTAAAGGTAAAACTTCAGATTCCGGCTGCACCTAAAAAGTTTCAGATCTAGACCCAGACTTCGATCCCCTCCCCCCCCCCAATTACGACACTTCCAAAAAGCACAAACTCCAAACTCCGACTACGTTGAATTAGATGACGCAGAAATTACTCTCTCTCTCTTCTCTCTCTTCTCTTCTCTCTCTCTTCTCTCTCTTCTCTCTCTTCTCTCTCTCTCTCTCTCTCTCTCTCTCTCTCTCTCTCTCTCTCGTTATATCAATAAATTTCTAATAAAATATAAAAATGAAATTATACATATTATTTGTCTCAAACGAAAATTCTACGTTTCTTCAAGGTTATGACTTTATATAATATATATATTTATATATATATAGTTTAAACATAATATGGTATATTATATATATATAGTATATATGTATATAATTATGTGTGTGTGTTTTGTAAATACAAGTAAAGAACACGTACAAGTCATTTAAAAACACAAGCTACAATTCTTCGTATTTATTACGTGACTATATAATTATATATATATATTATATATATATATATAGATAGTATATACTGACTTATTATATATATATAATTATATATCGATATAAAACAAATATATATATATATTGTGTGTGTGGAGGAGAAAGAATTTCCACAGCGTATGTTCTGTGTGTCGTAGAAGACGACTAAAGGGAGAGTGGTAGTTGGGTTAGTTTCCCACTGCCACCTATCTCTTGCTACATATGCCATTGCAAGCCTCGGAGATGGTAGTGATCGCCGTAAGCGACCATGTATCTTTCGGCGAAATTGCCGGAATCGTTTGGTTATATGGAATGCGAGGATTAAATGATGAGGAGAGAGGTGATGGATGTATTTAGAAAGGGTATATTTGATTTGCTTGCTGTGACTGAAACAAAGATAAAAAGAAGCGATGAAGACAATTGGTCTGGTGAGAGATGTGTTTATGCTGGAGTGGAGAGGAATGCGAAAGGGATAGAAGGAGTTACGATTTACGGTGACGTATGGCTATGGTAGATTTTGTTTGTGTCAGTACTAAAATTCTAATGGTTAATTTTAAGGTTGAAAAGGTTAAGGTATATATGGTTGTAACCTATGGTCCATCTGAGGGTGATGTTGAGAAAAATGTGACTTTCTGGGATAATCTGAATGATAGGGTGAGTAGAAGCTTTAGAAAGATTGTGTTGGGAGACTTAAATGGTTGGATAGGTAATAGAAAAGGAATGTTATGACAGGTTCCTTTAAGGTTGCGGGAGAAAATAAGAATGGTATGAAGGTGATAGATTTCTATGATGAGAGAGGTATGTGCGTAAGTAATACATTCTTTGAGCACAAGAGTATTAATTAGTATACAAAAGTCGGGGGAGGCAGAGATGGTATCGAAGTGAAAAGTACGATTAATTTTGTGTTGGTAAAGAAGGTTTTGTTTAAATATGTGATGGTCTTGATAATCAGCGAAGGGCTTGAGGACGGGAATATAAGATCATCAACTTGTTGTTTTAGATAAGATTAAGCTAGTGGGGGCATGGATGGAGAGTAAAGTGATAAAAGAGGAAGGGGAGAAGATTAAGAGTGAGAAGTTATGTAAACAAGATTATAAGGAAAAGTATATGTGAGAGCACTTGAAAACAAATAAGTTGAATGCGAACAAGGTGAAACTGATGAAACCTAGAAGCAAATGAAAGAAGATTTTGTTAGCAGTGCGCTAAAGTAGGAAGTAAGCATGTTAATAGTAAGTGTTAGAATGAAG
Organism: Trachelipus rathkii; assembly: GCA_015478945.1. Classification (NCBI taxonomy): domain Eukaryota; kingdom Metazoa; phylum Arthropoda; class Malacostraca; order Isopoda; family Trachelipodidae; genus Trachelipus; species Trachelipus rathkii. The sequence goes on along the minus strand of JABUQX010120757.1, from coordinate 6,170 downwards.
TGGTGATGCAAATGGTTAAAAGTAAAAGAGATGTGGTTGAAAGTGCTAAAAGCCAATGATGCCAATATATATATATATATATATAATATATTTATAGTATATATATATATAGTATAATATATATATATATAATATATAGGTAAGCAATATATATATATATAATATATATATAATTAGTATTATATAGTATATATATTTATATACTATATTATAAATTATATGATTATATAATATATATATCTATAAAGTATTTATTTATATAATATATTATATATATAATAGTATTATTATTAAGATAATATATATTAATATATATATTAATATATAATGACAATAATAATATAATTATAAACACCGAAAGAAACGTGTATGGGAATAAATAAGGAAGACTAAAAGATACAAACGTAGGAGGGAAAAAGAAGTAAATGAACAGTTTGGAAGGAGGATGAATGGGGACTTACAAGGGAATAGAAAGCTCTTCTGGATGGAAGAACGAAAGGTTACGAAAGAGTGGAAAAGGAATCTTCAGAGAATAATGAATAGGGAAGGTACTTTTGTGACTGAGGAAATGGATGTGAGGAGAGTGTGGAGGGAGCACTTCGAAAATCTGCATAATATTAACAGTAATGAAGAGGTGCTAGTGAATGTGCGTGGGTTTGATGGTGTAAGAAGAAATAGGTATTTTGGGGATGAGGTAATTAGTATGGAGGAATTAATAGGTAGAGTGAGAAAGTTGATGAATGATAAATCTGCAGGTATAGATGGAATTACAGGTGAAATGATAAAGAGTGGAGGCGAGATTGTGGTTCACTGGATATGACAGTTGTGTAACAGAATTTATGGAGGGTATAGTTCCGAAGGATTGGAGGAGATCAGTAATAGTACCCTTATATAACGGTAAGGGGAATATGAAAAACTGTATGAACTATAGGGGAATTAGTTAATTTAGTGTTGTAGTGAAAATATATGATGATATTTTGGTTGAAATAGCACGTCGAGTGACTGATTTTCACTGATCGACTGATGGCCGAAGAACAAGGTACATTTAGAAGTGGTAGAGATTGTTTGTGTATATCAGATTTTCACATTGAAACAAATGATTCAGAAAATGAGGGAGAAAAAGAGCAAATTGTATTTGGGTTTTATGATCTTGCAAAAGGCGTATGACAGGATTAATAGGAAAGCTCCGTTGCAAGTGTTAGTGATATATGGTGTTAGTGGTACGCTTTTTGAAAGAAATCAGAAGTAGGTATGACGATAGTGAAGCGTAAGTAATAATTGAAAGTAAAGGGTTTAATATAAAAAGTGGAGTGAGAAAGGGATGGATTATAACTCCTTTATTTAATTTGTATATGGATTTGGTGATGAAAAAATTAGAAGTAGGGGTGGTAGGGAAAAAAGTTAGACTGATGAAGAATGGAAAATAGTGGAGGGTGCCCTGCTTATTGTACGAGAATGATTTGGTTTTGTCTGGCGAATCTGGGGGAGTTTGAGAGGATTGGTAGAGGGGTTCGGAAGGAGGGGGTAAAAGGAGGGGTTTGAAAGTAAATATAGATAAAGTAAGGTTATAGTAGTGAGTGAGGAGAGTTCGTGGTGTGAAATCATATTGGATGGAGAGTAATTGGAACAAGTGTCTAAATTTAAATATTTAGGATATATGTTGGATGAAAAGGGAACGATAATTAAGAGTATAGTAGGAAAGTTGTGAACGGTAGAAAGGTAGGTGGTGCAATTAGATAATTGGTGAATACAATGGGACTAAGTCCTGAGTGCGCTAGGGTTTTACATGAGGATATGTTGTTACCTGTGTTAATGTTTAGCAGTGAAACTAAGGTTTGGAATAAGAGGTTTAAATCTAAGGTGTAATCTGATTAGATGGACAATATTAGGGGTCTATTAAGTATGAGAAGAATTGATAAAATGAAGTTGTGTGGTGTGAAGAAGAGCGTAAATGAGAGAATAAACAAGAATGTATTAAGATGGTTTGAAAATATGGAAAGGATGGATGATAGTCGGTTGGTTAAGCTGATGTATGGTGGTGAGTGTGCTGAGAATCGATCTGCTGGAAGACCGAAGGAAAAGTGGATTTAGTCAGTTAAGTAATGTCTGATCTAAAGGAATGTGAGTATTGCAGAGACGAGAAGAAAGGATGCATAATAGAAGTGAATATAGGTATTTTGTGAGAGGGGGTATGGTTGTGAGCCGCCTGATAGACCTCAATGAGATTCCGTCCCGGTCTTGTGAAGCCCTAGGATAGATTTCGTTGCCCGTGACCAGTTCCCACTTAAGCGTATGGAGGGGACGGTAGGGAGGGGGGCTCTCTTTTCGATTTCACATCATGCTATTCTGCAACTTTTCTGTTTCCGGTGTATGTTGCTCATCTCACCCCCAATTTGAGAAGGGGGCAGTTGATAGTGATGGTGATGGTGATGATATATATATATATATATATTATACTATATATATGATATATATATTAATATCGATCAGGAATATTATTAATTAGATATATAAATATAATTATATATATTAATATATTAATAATTATAGTATATATATAGTATATTATATAAACTAATATACTATAATACTATATATATATTAATACAAGTGATATTAATATATTAATATACTAATAATATTAAAAATATATATAGTAATTTAATATAGAAAATATAATATTTATGTATAATATATATATAACTACTTCTATATTAATATATTATATATATACTATAGATATAATATATATGAATATATAGTATATTATATAGTATATAGTTTTATATATAAATATTATATAATATATATATATTAATATATATAATATATATTAATATTATAATATATATATATATAAATATAATATTATATATAATAATACTATATATTATCTAATATATATATAATATAATATATATATACTATCATATATATATCTATTATTCATTAATAAAATAACATTTTAAGTAAGATTTAAACAAACAAAAAGTAATAATCCATATATATATATATATATATATATAATATATATATAATATATATATTAATTATAATTAACTCTAATTATAATATATATAATTATTATATATATATATAGTATATATATTATATTATATATACTCAATAATAATATATATAATATATATTACTATAATAATTTATATATATATATCATTATATTATACTATATTAATATAATATATATTATATTAATCATTTATATTATATATACATATATATATATATTAATATATATTATTAATATATATTATATTATTATATATTATATATTAATAATTATATATATATGTTATAATTAATATACTATCTATATATTATAATGATATAATATATATAAATATATATTATTAATATTAATATATATAATATATATAGTTAATCTATACTATACTATATATATAGTATATATACTTATATTATATATATATATTAATACTTATATATATATAGATTATATATTATATATATATATAATATAATATAATATATTAGTTAGGTATAATATTATATATATATTACATTATAGTGACACACTATATCATATTAACTATTATATATATATTAATATATATATATATATATAATTATATTAATTATATAATATATATATATATATATATATATATATATAATATATATTATATAATATTATATATAATATTATAGTATATACTATATAAATAATATATAATATATAATATAATATAATATATTAATCATATTAATTATATTATAATCAGATAAATATATGAGTTAATACATAGGTACTGATGACCTATTATCGCTGATTATAGGCACCCATATAATTAAAGTCCTGCTCTAGTATGCTGGTTAACAGGACTATCCTATACGATTCAAAGATTGAACCTCAACGCCAGACTAGAATAATTCAACGCGCTCAAAGAGCTGCTGTAATAAATTTAGAATAATAAATAATAATAAATAATAATATAATAAATTTAATAATAATAAATTAATAATATAAATAATAATAATAATAATAATAATAATAATAATAATAATTAATTAATATATAATAATAATAATAATAATAATAAAATAAGTAATTAATAATAATAATATATGAATAATAATAATTAAATATAAAATTTAAATTAAATTATTAAATAATAATAATTAATTAATATTAATAATAATTATAATAATATATAATATAATATATAATAAATAATAATAAATATAATTAAATAATAATTAATCAATAATAATAATAATAATAATACATAATTAATAAATGATAATAATATATATAATAATAATTAATAAATATCGACTATTAGACTAAAAATTCTAGAAATACAACTAAGTCTAGAATTAATTTTGAAGAGTTCAAATATGTTAATACAAAATGAGATTAGTTTTAATATTTAACCATCATTGCTCAGAGATTTTTTTTTTCCTTTTTTGTATCTTTATTTGCATAAAAGAATTATTTTTGCACTCAGTAATAATCTAAACTTTTGGGTCGTTTTATATTTTAATAATGAGTGTTATTTGTTTAAAGCATAAATCATTTAAGCTTATTAAATAAATTTTTATGAAAGAGAGAAAAAAATAATCTGAATATATTTAATAGTAATATATATTATATAATCATATAGTATTATAGCTATATCCTTATTATAATATTATATATAGATATATAATATTATATAATATATACATTATATATTATTAATACATTAAGATATATATATATATATATATTAATATATATAACTAAGTATATATTATATATATTAATATATATATATATATATAATATTTAATATTAATATATATATATATTAATAATATATATATATTATTTATATATATATAGTTAATATAATAATTATATATATATTATATAAATAATTATATATAATATTATATATATATAATTAATTAATTATATTGTTATATTTAGATATATATATTAGTATATATTTAATAATATAACTTATAATATATATATATTGATTATTATATTAATATATATATATAATATATATTATATACTATTTATATATATATATATATATTATATATATATATATATATATATATATATTAATCTATACTTATATATATATTAGTGATAGGGTACGTATTATAATCTCATCGTTCATCGTCATTATCGTGACAAAATTACATAGGTGAATATTTTTATTATTTCAATACCGTGTCATCGTCATAGTAATACTAGTTCACTATCGGCAATATGTATCTCGTGTGAGTACCGAATTTAATTATTTTGTACTATACCTGAATTAATTATATATAACAAATTATTTAGAATTTTGATAATATTAAACTATATTAATATAATAATTATAACAATAATATTTTGTATAATTATTTATATATAATTCACCACTCAATTATATATATAATAAGATATCGTAATGCAACATAACAATCAATGATAATAATAATAATAAATTAATAAGTTTAATAAAATAATATATAATATAATTAATAAATATAATATATATATATATATATCATTATAGTTTCAAAATTATATAGATACTTAGAGTATATACCATATATAATTAATTAATATATAATATGTAAATATAATGGATATATTATTATAACTTATTATATATATAAATATATTAATAATATATTATATATGAGTATAAGAATCCCTATCTATATATAATTATATATATATATAATTATTATTACATATACTATACTAATAACATACTTAATATTAATAAATAATAATGTTATATATAATTATATATAGTATTATAAACTAAAACATACTAATAGTAATAACCGTGATTCATTTTTAGGATAATGATAATAATAATTACAGTTTGAGTAAATAAAGCTAAATTTTTTATATATAGAATATATATATAGTATATAGTTGGTTAAATTGAAATAAATTATAATATACACTTTTAGGACATTATTTGTACTCGTAGAATTATCAATATGTAATTAAAAAAAGTAAATAAGTGCATTCAATTAAATTAAGTAATATTAATAATACAATATCACCTGATTAAATTTATACTAATTGTATACTAATTATATTACATAATATAAAGCAATATTATATAATTAAATATTAATGATTAGATAACATTTTATAAGATTCTACTGCCTCCTATTACGTTTTAAAA
>JABUQX010120756.1:25000-35456 GCA_015478945.1 Trachelipus rathkii | reverse complement strand
CCTTACATTAAATAAAATATATACTACTTCATACTATCTTATTATATCTAGTATTCCTGCTTACCTAGTATATAATATTAATTAGATAGACAGTAAGCATGCTATTACCTATAATATTAGAGTATAATTATATATAATAGTATATATATATATAGGAGTATTATATATACGAGTCAAGCTATTTTAATTAGTAGTACTAGTAAGTATATATATGATTAGATATAAGTATACATAAGAGGACTCATAAGTGAGTAGATAATTATTAGGTAATAGCAGTAGTAAGTGATGAAAATAAGTAACGTTATACTATATATTACTATTATATAATAATATACGATAATGTATATACCTATATGGTGGATATAGTAGTAGTCACTATTCATATAGTAGTAATGAAGATAGAACTAATATACTATTGTAGTATAAGTATAGTATAACATCTCAATAATTATACGATCTATGATATGTACTATATATACATGTATAGTATATCTCAGTACTTATTATCACTCTCTATATTATATATATCATTATATATATATATTATATATTATATATATATATAATATATATACTACTATAATATATATATATATATATATTATATATATATATATATATATATACTATATACGTATCTATGAGTATATATACTTATATATATAGATTATTAGTTATATTATATATATATATTATTAACTTGAACTACCTTATATATTATATATATATTATATCTATATATATATATAATTATACTATACTATTACTTAGTAACTATTATTCGTATTACTCATATTCAATAATTATATATCTTTATATATATTATAATATATTTCTTTCTATATTATATTATATTATATATATACTATTTATATATTATCCCTATTTATATATATATATCTATCTTATAATATAGTATATATATATATATATTATATTATAATATATATTACTCTCTTTATATTATATATATATATACTAGTTATATATATTTTGTAAGTATATATATTATATATATTAATATATTATATATAGTATATAATATTATATGGGTCACTCACTACTATATCTACTTTATATATTAATATATACCGTACTAGATTTATATAGTACTTCTATATCTTATAGCTTATATATGGTAAATAAAAGAATAAAAAATTACTGCAGCAATACGTTCACTGATTCCAACTCTGAATTTTAGCCATTTTGTAATTAAAGCTTATCGTTTTGAAAAGGTCTTCATTTTTTATATATATATTATACTTTATATATATATGATATATATATATTATATATATATTTATTTATAGCTATATCTCATACTTTAGAAATTTTAATATAATATTTTGCATATAAGCTTTTATTTTATATGTTAATGATAATAAGTTATTTTGGATAGTAACAGTTTATTAAGTCTATATATATATATATTAGTATATATATATATATATTACCACTCTATACTATTTTTTTATATATATTATACTATATTTATATATATTATATATACTATATATAAATATATATATATTATATATATTGTAACAAAAAATAATCGTTAATGAAAACCAAATGGTTGATAAATAAAAGAGTTCGCTCTTGGAAACGGAAGGTAGCATTTTTTTTCAGATAATGAGGAGTGTTTATTTTTACAATATATACAACTTAATGAATTGTAAATAACCTCCAGTGAGGACTATATACAATATCTTTGTAAATTATTAAAGATTTAAATTAATTCTACGTTGGGGATTTAATCGTTCCCTGGCGTCCCAGTCAAATGTCCACGATTTCGAAAGCCTGACACTCACAATCCGCTTTACGTCCTTACACGACCAGTTGCTTTGAATATTGAGTCTGGTTTCCGGTCTCACACTCGCACCTGACAATGTGAAACCACAACAGTGGCTGATTAAATGAATTATAATAAAATATATATAATACCATTACCACTAGATAATAGATGATAATACTAATAATAGAGATAATAACCTAATAATACATAATAATTTACATAATCCAATGACTAGTATTTATACACTTAATATGATAAGTAATAATAAGGATAGATAATAATAATAAGTAAAATAAGAGTAAATGAATAACGAATGAATAATGTTAACTCAATAGTAAGATAGTAATAGTATAATCAATATAGGTAGGAGGTAAAGATAATGAATAATAAGGTCACATAATTACAATAATAACTAATGAATAGTAGTAGTAGTAGTAGTAATAAAGTAACTTGAGTAGTAGCAGTATCAGTAGTAGTAGTAGTAGATAGAAATTATGTAGTAATTCAGTAGTAGTAAGTAGTAGTAGTAGTAGTAGTCTAGTAGCTGATAGCTAATAATAAAAAAAATAATAATAATAAATAAAGTAATAATAATAATAATTAAATAGTAGGGAGAAAGATTAGTAGTGAGTTAGTAGTGAGTAGTAGTAGTAGTAGTAAATAATTCATAATAATAATAGAGAATATAAATAAAATAATAATATGAATAATTAATAATTGATTAATAGATAATAATATATGAATTTCTACATGAGGAATAGGGTAGTAGTAATAGTACATAATGGCATAAATGGATCCATAATAAATAGAGTTCAATAATGGGAATTCCAATCAATATATCAAGTCAAGAATAAATAAGTATGAATAATTAATAGATGAATAATAAATAATAATAATAATAGATAACATAGAGTAATAATAATCAATAAGTAATAATAATAATAAATGAGTAATACTTAATGATAATAATTACTAATAATAATAAAGATAATAATAAGATAATAATAAGTCTAAATACGATCTCAACGTAATAATAATAGTAGTTCGTGAGTGTAGAGTAGTAGTAGTAGTAGTTAGCAGTTAGTCAGTAGTAGTAGGTAAGTAAAAGTAGTAAGTAATAAGATAATAAGAAAAAGTAATAATAAGAAATAATGAATTAATAATAATAATGTAGTAATAGTAGGAGTAAGATAGTAAAATAGTATAGTTAGTAGACTGATAGTAGGTAGAGTGTAATGTAGATCAATAAGTAATAATAAATAATAATGTATGGAGATAATAAAGAGATAATAAATGAATATATAATGAATAATAATAATATATAATAATATAATAATAATTATGAAGATGTGAGCTTCCCAGTAATAATCAATATAATACTAACATTAATAATAATAATAGATACTAATAATAAGTAATATGTAATCAGATATATAAAGATAATTACCACTAATAATATTATCAATAGATAATAGTGAAGATAATAAGATATAAGAAATAGATATATAATAGATAATACTAATTAACTAATAATAATAATCATCGAATTAATGATATACTAATTAATACTAATAGATAATGACTCAAATGAATCTAATACCATAGGACATGGATAATATATAGAGTATCAATTAATGAATAATAAGATATAGATAATAAGGTAATAAGTAGCAGTAATAATTTATCACAGTAAGTTAAATAATAGGAATTAATGTTAAATCAATAATAACTAATAATAATATAATAATAATCAATAATAATGAGATCAAATGGAATAGAATAAATAATTAGTAGTTAGGTAGAAAGTAAGCACAGTAAAGTGGTAGTAGAAATAAACGGTAGTAAATACACTAACATCATTAAAATAACGTTATAAAGATAGATAAACTGTCGAAACTGCGAATAAAAAGACGGCTCTGGCAGACATGCCAATAATAATATACATACTATACTCACCATAGATAATAATGATTAATAAGATTCTCAATAATAATAATCTAATAATGAGAAGTAAGATAATAATAATACATAATAATACATAATAAAATAGATAATAATAATAACTAATTACTTATACTGCAATAACGGCTGCAACTGCAATAATAATAATAATAATAATATATTAATAAGCAATAATAATATAATAAGAATAATAATAAATACATACATAAATCACATAATAATAATAATAATAAATAATCCACATAATCACGAACACAAACCTGCAGACGCGCTGGCAGTGCAATAAAGGTGCTAATTATACCATAATAAAGAATAATAATAATAACCGTCCACTCCGTAGCACATCAATAATGAATATAATAATAATAATAAGAACGATAACACTAATAATAAGAGGAGATAATATAATCTGCGATAAAACTTTTGTGTCTACTTGCTTTAATTCTTCTGTTGTTATTAACTTAAATAATAATAATAATAATAATAATAGATCAATAATAATAATAATAATACATATAGTAAAAATTAATAATAATAATATAAATAATAATTAATAATAAATGAATACATAATCAATTAAATAGAATATTATAGAATTGAAATAAAGTCGATGACTAATCTGCGACCTCAGGCGAGCATAACGTATCCGCCCAGTCACAATTGGACTCTTCAATGGTCATCATATAATAATAGATTAATCTCGATCAAATAATAATTCATAATAATAACAACAATAAATTATGAATGAATAATAAGTGCGTGCCTCAAACTCAACAATAAATAATGTAATAATAATAATAGACTAATTATAATAGATAATTAGATGAATATAATAAAAGTAAGACAGGGAAATGGAATTAAATACTACTAATAATAATAAATAATAATAGAGTGAAATGAAATAATAATAATAATAATATAATAATATCATAGATAATAAAAATAATAAATAAATAATAATAATGAGAAGAATAATTTATAAAAATAATTATACTGGATAATCTGATAATATATATATTAAGATATAGTAATAGATAATAATAATTGTAATACATATATTGAAATAATAATAATAATCAATATGAATAATAATGTTAATATAATAATGCATACGAAGTAATCCATTAAATAGAATCATAATATACCAAGGCAAATCATGACAAATGTCATGAGGCTAACCATGATCCTACACTATATATGGCAACACCAACAATGCTTGAAGTTCATACAACTTGAATAACGGCAACGATAAAGTGCAACTCGCATACTTTTGTGGTTGTAATGGCGATTATTCGCAATCCCTAGTCGATAACGTTGGCCCCACCGAGTCATCAATAATCTCTTCCCTTAACTGCCAATGGCCCACGTTTGGGCCCGGCAGGCGCGATACGCGTAGGGCAGATAAGTGTCCCAGGCCATTTTTACCCTTACTTTACAAAGCTTCTGTCGGCCTAAGGAGAGATCGCAGAATCGAAGTCAGGTAAGATGTTGAGAGTACTGCCATGTTTGGTAGCGCCTCTTATCACCTCACTCGTTGTGTATGTATGATTCCAGAAACCTTAGTATTTAACTGTTATTATCCGGCTCAGCCACGCTACAGATAACGTAGAATAGGAGAGTGTTTATCCCAATCTTAAAACATTTTGTGCTTCTGGACAAAGCATATACAGGATCCATTTCTGTCTTCGTTTTTTTAACCTTTATTTTTGATCGAGAAGCTGATTTTAAATGTTTTATTCCAACTATTATACTATTTAGCATATTGATTTAAACGTGACTCGCACTGTGTATTTTAACTCAAAGAGGTTAAGTTCTGCCTAATTGAAGTTTAAACGTTGCAACTTAGAGATACTAAACTCCTCTCGACTTGTACAAGTGTTGCTTTTTGTGAGAAAGAGACTTTGAATGTATTGAAACTATTTTCTGATAACTCCGAAGGCTTTATTCCATTCCATACTTAAATTTTAAGAGCTTGAGTGCTTCTTAAGTTCTAACTGTGACGATTTCGTTTGTCAGCTAATTGTAGCTGCTTAACGTGTGAGAGCTTTGACTATTTCGTTGTGTTCCTGCAAACGCTCCGTCCTCGTCATCTACAGATAAGAAACAACCTTAAACTTTTACAAAAATTTTTTCAGAGAGCTACTCCTTAAAACTTTCCGACGGCGGGTACGCGGAGGATCTTTTAATTTAACTTGTTAATAGGAAGTTTCAACTGGAACATTTGAGTAATCGTGCTGTCCTTGATTCTCGACGTGAAAAATCACGCTTCTTATTTCACTAGGCGTTGTATTGTTCGGACGGACCAACTATCTTTACGTAGAGGAACGTTTCTTCACAAAATATAAATGAAGACCCCGCAGAGCTGCGGCTGACGAGTTTTTCTTCATTTCAGAATATGTTTAGGTAGGGTTTAGCGGATTTCTTTAAATGTACAGAGCACTATTGTAAAGCGACGACCCACTCAGAGAGTTGGAGTCCTGTGTCTCCAACATCTTCCTAAGCACTAGAGTTGTATGAGAAGTAAATTTCACACTGGTTCCTCTCCACTTGAACGGCATTTTTTGAATGTGCTTGCTGTACGTCTTTTTCGTAGCGGTACCTGTAGAGACATTGCTTTCGCTGATGGTAACGGCTTGAGAAAATTCGGAAAACTATGGCCTGCGTGATAACTTTGTTGTTTGTGGGTGGCGAGTTGATTTTGGCCTTTTCCTGCAGCTTGTTCGGAACATATTTTCTACGGAATGTACACTGAGTCTGACCTCATATTCATGTTCTCCCTCCCGGGACTTATATCTCCAACCGTACTTTCCCTCAACATCGTTCATATAGGATTGCGCTGGTTGTTCTGGGTGTATGTTACTAAGCTCTTACTGGCTGAGTGTCGGCTCGCTCTTAGAATTTCTAACATTCCAGTCCACAGGTGAGACAGTTGCGACAAGCTCTCTACTAGGCTCGTCAGATTGGACCGAGAAGGAGCGATGTTCTGTGTGCAAATCACCTCCTGTCCTGGGCTTTCCGCTATATAGCAGATAGTAGCCAAGACTGTGTCCTCTCATCCGACGGGAACCGGAACGCCTCGCTAAAGCTTGCCGGAACAATATCTCACAATCAACTGTTTTCTGGAAGTTCAGCTTTTGTGTGTGTCAAACACCAGTCCAGAGAGGCATCGTTAGGCATCAAAGGAGAAGACTCGACCTTTTGCATCGATGGAATGTCGAATACTAGCTCTGTATATGTTATCAACTGGATCCGTCTCGTACTGCTGCACTCTTCGTTTTGACGCTTGCTGTCGCTACATCTTTCAGCATCTGGTTCAAGCCTTCTTTAGGACTGAGGCTGTATTCTTCGTATTCCTGCGTTCCGCGTAACGACGTCTCCGGTTCTTACTCCAGACGTCGCAAGCACCCCCGTTCTTGACGGATTGTGGCCAGGCCGCTGACCGCAAGGGTCACGCAGGCTGCCTTCGCACGACTGGTCCTGTACACGTTCTACCGACTGGTTCCTCCCTACACTTGGCCGAATGGTTCTTCTCCATTTGTACTGAAAAGTCCCTTAAGGCACAACCCCACCTGGGGCCACATGTCTCCGATGTCTGCTAAACTCAGAAATCAATTTCCTTCAGGTGAGTTATTACTTGCGAGGTCTCTAATTCCTACTTCTTGTTTCTCTTGTCGGAAAATGCTGTAACGAAGTAAGGGAGGGCGGATTGCCCAAACTTTCAAATGCTGCAACTTAATGTGGCTTTTTATATATGTTTTTGCTTCCCTATCGTATCTCATACTCTCACTGGATGCCATGAGGGATACAACTTTGGATAATACGTGGGCCTCCGCAAATCTTTCTCCGCCAACTAGTCTCTTGGTGTACTGACCTACTCATACATTATAAATCTTTCCTCTTTTAAAACTTTACACCCAATCGTGCAGATGAGGGTAAGCCGGAGAATTTAGGGTGTCCTCCTCTCCACTTTCCGTTGTGTCTTCGCTTCTCACCTGACTCTCTATGGGATGGAGTGATTGTCCGAATCACTGCTCTTTCAATGATGTTCGACCGATCTAATTGAATGTTCTACCTGCTGGTTGTGTACAATCCGCCCAGTTCAGTATGTTAATATTTGTGTTGTTATATGTCAAACCCTACTCCAACTTTCCTTCGGCAGGACAGCCACTTGGTCACCAAATCCAGATCGTCAGCTCCACCTTCACAAAATGTTCTTCACTAGCTCTCAGCATTACGTTCTCAGTGACGACGGCGTCTCCTCTACTGCCTCCTCTGAGGCCGTTACAATTGAGGATTATAATCCCAGGACTACTATAAACCATCCGTGGTTCCTACATCCCAATAAGCTCTCCTCAACATCAATGTTCGATAGCCTTTCCGACCGGCTCTGAGCAAAATCCAATTTTGAGACTGCACCACTTGAGAGTTCTCTCCACGTTCAGTTACCAGTTGTTACTGTGTGCAATGGTATGGAGACTCTGATGGTGTGAACAATTTGCTGATGATGGGTGCGAAAATGACGCACTCTGGATGCACGACTACGGAGTTCTCTGCATAGAGCCTGAAGAGCAGTTAGAGAGATGGGATGAGAGTCAGTCTCGCAGATGCTATTTGAGGTGAAGATTGATTTTACGCAGTTGGCCTGATTCACCGGAGTTGACCGGACCATTCTCCTTTCCTTCTCCCTCATACAGCTAGCATTAAATATCTCATCTCCTTGCACATTTCCGAGTCAGCAGTCTCGCAATCGTCAAGTACGTATGATCTCAATCGTCTAGCGGGTAGTACTCTCGCTTCATCACGGTTTTCCCGCAACTTAGCTCTACGTCCAGTCCTTCACGATCTCGTCTTTTTCAGTGCTCCGGACATTCTGTGTCTGTTAACATATGACTGGGCTCTTACTTCCCTCTACAGCAAAAATCCCATCCTCTAATGATAACGCTTGGAGTTTCATTGCTAACCTGTTTACTCAGAGAGAGCTCTCGACCGAGATTAGTGTGGGTATCCGAGTACAGAACCGGTAACTGCGTCAATCTTGCCATTCGATTGAGCTGGCACACGTATCGAGTTCGAGGCAAGTCCTGCAGTACTTCCGGAATCAGCGCTCACGTGTGGTGAGATTTTTCGGGATGCCAAGCAGTCTCATCCTGACTTCCCTAGTCTTCTCCAGTTCATGACGAAGAGTCGCATCTAATGTGTCCAGTTGTGTCATACCGTCCTATTCTGTGGCTAGTGCGCCCAAGATTTCTGTGTATGGTCACGAGTTATACGAATGTGACAGGAAACAGTTGTATGGGAGAGACCACTAAGGGCTCGAGATGCACTTAAATAATAGTGTTGTGATCCCAGGAGTTTCAAACACTAGAATTCCTCCTGTGGTTATTATTGTGTGTTCCCAACACCATAGCTCTCTAATGTACTGGGTAAAATTTCTCTTTAAGAGAGATGAAAAGAGGTCTTACTCGATTCTAGTGTTGTGTTACGCTCACCACATTCCATCGTCTCTTCAAAGGTTTCTTATCGAGCTTGTGACTTCTACTCCCTTTGCTAATTTCATAATTAGTCCTTATATTGGTCCCTTCTTGTCTCCATGGCGCGGTCCAGGCTTCCATGGTCCTCCTAGAGAATTACTGGTTTTCTGTACGAGACCGAGAGACGATCTAATTTATAGCCCCGGCCCAGACCAGTGGCTCAGCTCTCAGTGGGTCCGAGCCTATGTTGTTAATACAACGTGTTCTACTTTGACACGCACATGAATTCCTCAGAATACTTGCTACCATGTAGAGCTTACGAGCGGGAAAATTTATTAAGCAATGACTGGAAAAATCTTAGAACTCGCTCTAAAGCTTCAGGTTTCTAACAAGATAGTTCATCTAGAGAGCCCGAAACAAAGGAGGACAAGCTGGGTGATAGTATTCCATCCTTTAACCAAGAGCCAGGAGACGCAAAGTGGCAATGTCACTCGTCAGGACCCGATATGTGTAACGGTTATTTCAATGTTTGATTCTAACGGTGAATGTTCTACTTCTCCTGCCCGAGCTTCTTTTTTGTCCTACATTCCTCACGCGTCTCCATCCTAAATCCTCGACTCGTTCCCTCCTACATCTCTCGCTCTCAACGCCGGTTGCTCCTTACTACACCATTATCCGTAAGTTAGTTTACGCGTTATCCACTTGCACACATTGGCGTCATGCCCATCTAAGTCCGGATGTAATATCGCTGGCCCGCAATCAATGCTCTAGCTCGTAAGATCCATGTACGACGGAGTGCTCCTACGCTGTTATAAAGCATTCATCAACTCTCTCGCAAACGTCGACAGTGGTCGTAGGGATAAACGGCTACCGCTACCCACGATTTTTCGATCACCTCTCCTGATCTAATGCACACACTTGTCCTCTTCCAGTGTCCGCTAAGTACGCAAACGCAACCCTTCAAAATGTGTCGATTAACAGCTGCCCAGAGTCCCCTTAGATACGATTGAGGTGGACAACAGTCTCTTTCACACACGCTGTCATCAAGTCAGATTGTAATGGTCCAGTCCTGTCGAACCGAGTAAGATGAGTGAAGACTCACAAGTTAGTTTCTATTAATATGCCTCAGAGCGTATGCTTTCTTCTATTTGCCATTCCTTAGTAGGATGTTCCCCCACCGACATACCTATCGACGGATAAGAATTCCGAGATACCCTGATCGTTCCAT
>JABUQX010120756.1:0-20000 GCA_015478945.1 Trachelipus rathkii | reverse complement strand
TAGTAGGTCTCTCGCGCACAATAATAAATAAGCTAATGCTACGTACTAATTATGAAATCTCTAAATGGTTCTCTCAAAGAATGGACGCGATGAATAGTTTGAATCAGCAGGAAGTACAATAAAATAATTTTTCATGTTCGTATTGATGTAATACAATTATAACATACATATGTATAGAGAATGCTTTAAAGGATTACCAGGTGTGATCAAAATAATTCTAAAGTAGATCGTATTTATTATTAGTTTACTTTATCGATAAAATTGTTTCTCCGAAAATAGAGTTACACTAAATATCCCTTACGCCAATGATCAATATCTCTCTATTTTAATACATTTAGAAGAGAATCGCTTGTTGAAGTATAATCATAAATAATAAATTTTCTTACAATGATTTTTTTCTGTATAAACCTGTATAACAATCTATACAATTCCTTCTGACTCTCATGTCATATTCATAGACTGAATTAAGATATGCTATTTATTTGTACTCCTGCTGTATTTAATCTCCCTCATTTTGGAAGGAACCATAGTCATAATTAGTACGTTAGCATTCATCTTGTTTCATTATTACCGCCACACTAAGTGAGTGCGGTAAGTTTAAGAATATAGAGGTGCGGAGCGGGGTGAGCAATGACAACACATAAGTGAGGTGCGAATTTCCAGAGTATTATGATCTCAAGCGTAAGGTTCTCGTCACCGCTATATGTTAATATAATCGGTTCTATATTTTCTCTGGGACAACGCTATTTAATCATTCGAGGATGACTCGATAGTTATAAGAATAGATATCTTCCCACTAGAGTTACTACAATACGCAATAAAGATTAAACAATAATCGCTCTGAGTTCCCGCTAATATACATTAGACTGTATATACTGATATATAAATTATATTGTATAAGGTATGCATAATGAATACTTATATTGGAATTATTCTTCTCTCAAGTACGTTGCTCTAGATGATATATATAAATAAATTAGTTCTTTACCTACTACATCCTCCATGACTCCAAATTCTTAATTCTATACCATAAATTGCTATCAATTATATGTATATCTACTCATAATCATTAAAGATTATCTATATGTAATAATTATAGCTAAACTAACTTGAGTTTGTGCGATTCTCCTCTATATATGTATATAACTCTGAAGAGCATATATTTTAAATATCTCAGCATATAAAGCCCAATGATGAATTATAAAAATAGATTAGTAGAGAGACTGAATATTAGATATACTACTTGCTCTCCTCTAATATTTTATGTTATCGGTGATTACATTTGATTATATTACTATATATGTACATTATATTTGATGTTAACAATTAATGAAACATACGAAAATTGGTAAAAAAAACTTAAATTTTTTACCTATTAATCCTCGTTATAATTACTTAGATATAAACCTGACTGAGTAATAGGTAATCAGATACTGATAGTAATATATAAAGCGGTTTGTACAAAATGTAAGTAATCCTACATCCGTTAATTTCTTGCCACAAAAAATACATTTTTGTAAACCTTCTTTCTCATACTTATATATTTATTAATGCATTGTAATGAATACATTGTTGTTCAATAATCAACTATTGATAAGGGTTATAATATATATAATATTATATAATTATTTATATTTATATTTATTTAAAATTTATATATATATAATATTTAATATATTATTTAATATAAATATTTTAATATTATATTATTATATTATATATATATATATATATATAATATATATTTATATATATATATATATTAATATATATATATATATATATATATAATATTATATATAATATATTAATTATTATTTAATATAATTGTATCAATATAATCGCAATTAATAATAAGATTAGTTAAAGATAATAAGAAAGAACATATAATGAGAAAGGTAAAGAATTAACTGTGATCTTCTCCGGGATTTGAAACTACACCTACAATTGTCGACTGAAGGACTAATATATTTACCTAGGTATTGACTCGTTACGATTGAGGCTCACATCCTCATCCACCCAAAAAGTTGGAATTATCATAAGATAACAATTATAAAGCACCGAGCTCACCTTCAAGGCTGAAACTAATTTCATCACAGGTGTCCAGCCTGTTCACTTAATCTCTTCATTTACTTATTATATTTATCAGTGGTCTCGTTCTTATTATGTGGCATAAGGACTGAGATAATAGCGGAATCTCATATACAAGTATGTGTCTCTCTTGTGAGCTCCTCAATATATATCTTATGCTCGTTTCAATCTCGATTTATTAATTGCTCAGATTATTATGCTAATATTTTAAAATATCTTAACAATAATAAATTGATATTTGATAGGACATAGATACTGGAATCCTGGTGATGTCGCCTTGAAGTGAGAGCTTATCTGATGAGTTATGATCATTTTATTAAATTGTATCTTTGAATCCATACTATCATTTATTTGAGGTATGTGAGAGGATATGCTCAATCGGCTTTATAATCAGCATACCGGGTATATATTTATCTCTTTCATCTTCTCTCTGCTTACTATATATATATAGTTATACGCTATACATTAGGCGGTAGTAGTTTTACTCATAATCCCGTTAGATGTAAAGTGACAGTTTAATTCTCATTCTACTATATATATCATATATATATATATTTCATATTAATATATATATATTATATAATAAATATATTATATATATATATTATAATATACTATATTAATTAATTATATAATATATATATATTATTATTATATAATATTATTTTAATATATTATATTATATTAATTAATATTATATTAATTATATATATCATATATTTATATATATATTATATATATGTAATTAGTATTTATATATATATATATATTATATATAATATTATGGATATATAATATATATTTATACTCATTATTATAGAGATATAGGTAAGCCTTATTTGATATAGGATTATAAAATATATAGGATAATTAGCTTATTAAATAATAAAAATTAAATTATACATTATATTTTACAAGTATTAATAATATTCATAAATTATATAATTATAATTATAATCTGAGTTACGTTCCTAAAGCTACTGAACCTATTTTATTTACAGTAAAGATAATTTTAATACTATAGTTAACTAACTATTTAAATAAAATAAATATAATATAATGTTAAAAATTATTATCTCTTTAAGTTTATATATGGTTAATAAATAAATTTAAAGTCTGAGTAATTATTTATTAATTTATTTTTTTATAATATAATATTCTCTTGGGATTGGTTTGTTTCTTTTCGTCTGAGTCCAGTGGTAACATCTTAAAAATCAGATGTTGACAATACGTTGCGCTTCGCAGAAAAAACTGAGAAATAAACCGATTTTATTTAATTAACATATAGGGTCTAGGAGCTATGTATCAAACTTCTCGAAATGTTTCTCAACTCATCACTTGTGTTTCATATTGGCTCTCCCGTTCCATTCCTCCTGATACTTGCTTTTAAAATCTTGTATGGATGCTAATCACTTAGTAATAGTGTGGTTTGAAGGTTAATATAAGTAAATACATAAGGGAATAAAATGCTAAACGTACTTACAATATTAGTGAGTTGATATTTGACGTGACTTCTGATTATAGTAGATATGAGTACGAGTGCAAGATTATAAAAATAACCAACAGGAGCGCGTACATTTGAGGTTTTATGTCAAAAAATTAATAGGCAAATGATATAATAATTTTAGGAATTTTGTTTGATCTATTAATTTAAATTTAGAATTTAGAATTAGATTATAGATATAAAATATAGAAATAAAAATTTTATGTATAGTTTACGTTCAACATGTAAAGTTTTTAAAATTTATAAAATTCAATTAAACAATTATTTAGATATAAATCATAAATACTTTATTGTTAAGTGTTAGAATAAGTATAATAGAGTTTGTGTTACGAATTATAAAATATTCATCCTCTCGTGTGTTAAATTTATTCTCTCTAATAAGTTTTATAAGGGTATATATAGCAAAAATTCTTTTTCATTTGTACTTCCGTGGCTGTAATGTTAATCTTCCTCATTTTGACAGACCATTAGGTCATACATTAGTACGTTAGCATTAATCTTTGTTTTATGCTAATTTACCGCAACCCACTAATGTTGAGGTGCGCGGGTACTAAGTATTTAGAAGTATAGAGGTTGCGCGCAGCGGGGTGAGCAATGAAGGACACGGAGTGAAGGTTGGATAAATATTTCGTAGTTTGATACAAAATGTCGCTGACTAGACTTTATAGTATTAGTTGAACAGGTATTCTTTTTTCTTGAGCAATATTGTATCTCGATTATTAAAGATGTATATCCACTGAGAAGTCAACGAAAAAAAGAAATCAACCAATCCAAGGAGGAAGTGAAACGATATAATAGATTCTTTGGAAAAAATATTTATTATATATTAATATGGTGATATATTTGTGAGAAGGAAATAATTATTGATATATATTAAATATATATGAGTTAAGATAGAGTAATAGGTAATATAGAGCTTATAATATATATATGATATATAATATATATATTAATTAAGTATAATAGTTATATATATAGTATTATATAATATAATAGTTAGGTATATATATATAATATATATATAGTATATAAGTATGAATTGTTATAATGAGTAGGCTTCATGTTTTTATGCTACTTATATTTAATAAGGCCTTATATTATTATGAGTGAATGATTGAGTTGAGTGATGACGATTATAATAGTAGAAAGGTGATATAGAGTGAAATATATAGTGTAAATGAGTGAAATAAATGATTGTAATGTTCAGAGTATTTAGAAGGTAGGAGTATGAGACAGTAATAATTACGGATAAGCTATACGTTTATATAATAAAATTAGTAGTGTAGAATAAAAAATAGAGTGTCTCAATTTTTAATAGTGCTTTAAGATTTAATAGTGATGATGAGAATAACCAGTTGATATGTAATAGATAGTGAAGGTGATAATTTATGAGATGTATGAGTTATATTTATACTATAGTGTAAAATTAGTGGAATTGGATGATATTAGTAAGTGAGTGGACCTAAAGTCATTGAGATATATAGAATACTCAGCTAAGGTGTTGATTTGAGAGTCTATTATAGTTGGATTTAATGTTAGGGTGGATTTAGTGTAGTGAGTGGTATTATTGAATTAATTAAGTGGATTAAGTATGAGGTTGTAATTGGTAAAGGGAACGGCTCGAGCCCGAAGATATACATCTACATAACGATAATCATTTTATAATAGTTACCCAAAATTAAGGGTATATATGATATATAGGTGATTATGGTGAGATTAGTATATATATAGTAGGTAATATTCGTAAGTAAATGAAGATGATATCTAAAGTGATGATATGAGCTAAGAGTAAGAGGTGAGGTAGCACCTGCTTATAAGGACCGGTGAAGTTTTGTTAAAGATAATAATTATTATTTTGATAAGAAATTATGTTTTCTAAAGGGTGAGATGAGTAGATATAGTTGTTTAAGAGAAGGAAAGGTGAAGATAAGTTAGAATATTATATAGTTATATCTTATAGTAATTGAAGCTGTATCAAAGAGAAAACTACTACATCTCCACCTACTTCTTTAATTCCATTGGTTCTTACCTAATCAATATCTAAACACTATTAAAATTGCACTTACTTTATATCTCTCTACTATTTTACTATTACGTTACTTTCCGCTATATATGCTCTACCCTTCTATAACCTATCAAATCCATTGAACTCTCAAATATACTTTATTTAACCTATCATACTCTTTTTCATAAACCTTTCATATTATATATAATAACCTATATATTCTACTGTATCTGGTTCTCAGTTTCTTTTCTTTGAAGGTCCACGTTAAGAAAGGAGCTCAAACACATCATTAAACCATCGATCTACATACTGCCTTGCCACACTCTAAGAGAATATAAAACGCAATTATCACAGTTCTTAATACTACTTTCCTTCTCTACTATTCGCTCAGAACTTTCTCTCTGTATCAACTCTGATCAATCTTATCAAATCTCCACTACAACATTGATGATTTTTTACTGATCACCACACAGCCTCTCGAGCATATCCTTCTACCTTTCATTTCTGAACTAGTATCCTGCACCTTTTTAAAAAACTCAACTCTTTAGATGTAGGCCACACAGTTAAATCTAAATTCACAATACCACTCATAACCTGCTATAACGTCTCTACCTCACTCAATTGATACGCTTTTAATCAGAGTCTCGTCCAATAATGCGAGATTGTATAAACTCCTATCTACATCAGTGAGGAAGTACTAATAACAAATAGAAATAGAATTACACCTTCCAGCTCTTATTTAAATAACACAAACTTATAGAACATATCTTAAATCTCTTACAGAGCTCAATTCAAAATCTCAATTATTCTAGAACAACTAACACTTATCTTATAGTTCTACTATTTATAACATTCATAATTAAGTAAGCTTTAAACCTTATATTGAAAACATCTTCTAATTTACGATGTACGGAATTAATCACTACAAATCGATTAAACTTCATATTTATTTTTTAGATAATCCACGTTCTCGTACACCTTATATCAATCAATTAATTCTATAATTTTATCATTCTCTCTCTCATCTCGCATGATAAATTTATGTGCACGGATTCATTATAAATTATTAAACATAAAAGAGAACTACTCGAAAAACACAAAAATAATAGTATCATTATTTGATTATATGACTCTTCTCATTCTCCCAACCTCACCAGCTCTACTAATGTGTTAAAAGCATAACTTCACTTCTTTAAATATTAGGAGCAATATATGGTTCTGAACATAAATATTACATAACAAATAATTTTTACTTTTTTCATGTTGTTATTTATATGTAGAACGGTAACAATAATTAGAAGATTATCGCTGATTGATATCTATCTCTGAAAAGAATGATTCCAACTCTTAATGGAGGAAACGATCTGTTCACTCTCGATAGGAAAAATATTAGTATTTATTATTAAGGCTTGCTAATGATTATAGATATATTATTTGGTTTAAACTGATTCTCTTCTTAAATATATTCTTATAAATTAATCAATAAGCCATAATTAACGTCTACTTGATATATTATTAAAATATATATGGTATACTCTCACTCTTACTTCAATAAGTCACAGTGTTTAAATATTGATAGTAATATTGCTCGTTATACCAACAAAATTCAATTTTTTTTTATTTATTATTAATTAATATAGCAGATATAATTTATAAAATTAAAGAATAATTTAATTCAGTTGTTTTTGACTGCTCGTCATTTATTATTATGTCAGATTCATATAAATTTAAATAAATTAAAATAGATAAAATAATAAAACAAGTAACCAGTACTTTTATTATTATTTAATTATGCGGCTCTACAGCCAACTTAATTGTTGTTAGAAGTAATGGCCTATTTAATATAAATATGCATTAGTTAAAAATAAAAAATAGTGATAAGTGTAGAAATTAATAAAAAACGGTAAATAAAAAACAATAAATAATGGTCATAATTATTAAGATCTTCTTAAAAATATTAAACATCTTATAAATGCGATATTTAAGACAAATAAGAGCAAAATAAAAATATATATATATTAAATATATATAATATTATTATGTATAATATATATATATATATATATAATATATATATATATATATATATCATTATGATATAATATATTATATATATAATTAATATTATATAGTTATTATTATATAATATATATATATATATATATATTATATTAATATATATTATATATAATTATATATATATATATATATATATACTATATTTATATAAACAGATTTACCAACCTACGCATCAGGGCTGGGCCCTTTCAAGGTAGAGATGAGGTAGGTCTAAGGAAAATAAGATGAACAGTGTAGGTAAACCCACCCAACCTCACTATAGTAGCTCTTAACGCAAATATCTATTAGGTGATAGAGCTAAGACGTGGTGTTTTAAAGAAGGAAGTAGATATTTAAAATTAATAAGTTTGGGAAAATAATATATAAGATGGCAAGGAGTATCTACTAGATCAAGATCAGATTATGATGTGGCTGAAAAGATAAGCGGATAAATAGGCACTCACAAACTTAACTGAATCTGGATTTTCAATGTTCACTCGAGTCTAAATATTACATGGTACGAGAGCATTATATAGGTACCCCTTTGTATTACGAGGGGACGCAATGGAGGTTGTAATATGCTAATAGCGGCAACTGCCCTGCTAAGCATATTTAACCGTTATTGATTATGATATATTCAATAAAATAAGAGATAGTTAGTGAGGTGCCAACTATATATATATAGTTAGTTAACTATCGTCGTCAGAGATATAGTAGAGTCAGATAGAGGATATTTTTAAGATGTAGGACAGTTTTTTATTGTCTACTTCAGTCTTTATGAAATCAACTTCTATCTCAATAAGTAAGTAAGGGTGGAGTGCACGGTATGCCCTATCCTACTCAGTATGTGAGAAACAGTACTCAATAAACAAGGGCATAATATAAGGCCTCATCATTATATATATATATATATGGTAAGTATGAGCTTAGTAATAGATATAGTGAAATAATACAATTTACTCCGAACTATATACTGAAAACTAAGACTCTCATCTTCTTGTGATAGCCATACTCATTGCAACTACGTTGTTGATATGAGATTTCCAAATACCAATTTATATTTGTTTATGTTTACATTTATCAGATAAAGAATGTTTATGTTGTCAACATGTGAGATATCACTAGACCATCTCGAAGGAAAAATAGGAAAGTTATAGGAGTATATATGTGTTATTATGGAGTAAGAGTGTGTTACATTTTCTCAGGAGTTTAAGATCTCTATATGATTAGATATGTCTCATATTTTCTCTCTATGATAGAGGTTAGTGTATATTTAGACTCGAAAGAGTCTGCACATTGTGTGTAATATCTCTCGCGCCTGACGTGGTTTCGAGTATTTTGGTAATATTCAGATCGGTGACAGTACGTTGAAGACGAAGTATAGTGAAACTCTTAAGTATATGCAAATAGAGGAAAGCAGATTTGAAATGTAGTTAGATTAAAGATAAGTAGAATGTGAGTAAGTAGTTGAGTCTGATCATTTATAGGCAATTAGTGAGATGTGAATAGAGTTAAAAAGTTAAAAGCTGAGGAGATCGTTGATGATATATAAGAGTAAGAATATATTAGATAGTTATAGAGATAATAAAACTATATCATATAGAATCTTTGTAAGGAACACCCATAATTAACAGGAAAGCTATAGTTAGGAATAAAGTGGTCCTAATATATATAACGTATAATAGTTATATATATATGATTTGATAATGATAGACGAATTCACAACTCTGTGCGCACAAGAAACATGAAGATTATTGAGGAGTAATGTCATCAGAAAGATGAACGAAATAGGATATGTTAGCTCGCAAAAGGAAAATAGACTAGCCCAACATAAGTATAACTATGATTTTTGGTGAATTGCTTTACTGTTTTTATCGTGCGGTTTTTCAATCACATAACGCCATACCCACGGGTATGTGACCTCTGTCCGATGGATCAGGAGTTCGCCAGGCATCTCCTCGCCGCTACTCGTCGCTGGATACTACCGCGGGCCTGACTGACATGGCCACACCTCAAAGGGCGTCAGCATATTGAGTCTCCGGAAGCCACCGGACTTCTTATTTGCAGCGTCTCTATGTAGTTTATGTCGCTCGGAGCGGTCGTATACTGACCTCAGCCTCGCCGCCTTTTTTGGCTCGGATACTTCAACGTGCCTCCGCCCTCCGATTGCGCCCCCATACGTGAGTCGATGTCAAACGTGAAAAGAGAGTTTTCAAAGATCTGGGATAGTACTCCTATATGTAATATGAGCGGAGAGCTTCGTTGAACCTCACTAGTGCTCGGCGTTAGTAAATATGTAGCCGCATAAGGAACTCTATAGCTTCGGATCCCTGTGCCTGCCCATTTCTTACGCGTGAATATTTATAACGTTTTACTGCATAGCTGATTTAGTATAGCTCGCGGCATATCTCAAAGCACTGAGAAATATATTATGACTAGCATAAGGCATAGAGAGTATGAGTAAGTATATTGATAATACGCAGGACTATATGGGCTATACTAGATACTCAGAATAGATACTAACATCTCCTCTAAAAACACGGGAATAGAATGCACATCTCGTGAAGTAGTGACCACTATGACCTTTCCTGACCTATACTTACATAGATATATTTTGTTTACCACAAATAAGAATATCCATGCACTATCTTATATCATGCGTTAATCCTCGTGTGAATGAGGAATAGGGAAATCTGATAGAGGAGATAGTATAGCCGGAAGTGATGAGGATTCACTCGAACCCGTCCATGGTATTAGAATTAGATGAAAAAAGGAGGCCGAAGAGAATAGGCTTTCTTCGATAGGAGAAGTTAGCTTACAGACTCGTCATAGTGAGCGAATAAGTGGTAAGGAAAGCAGATATTTAACAAATAAAGTATTATGAGATAGATGTTTATTTTTAGGTGATATATTAGTAGGGCCAGAAATTTTTATCTATATATAAGTAAGGAGTAGCTCAAAGAAAGTAGTTGTCGCTACACTTTCTATTTAGTAGTATAATTGCTAACGCTTAGCCGGGGTCGAAATAATAGCCCTGCAACAGTGAACTTACCCGAATGCTACGATGAAAATTAGTATGTCTGCTGATAATAGTTTCGAGAACTACGCATGTGTAAATTTTGTACGATTCTCATATCTCTTACTATTGAACATGCTTCGTGTTATAGAGACATCTCTCTAATTTCTGTGTTCTTCTTGTGTGCGCAAAAGTGTAGGAGTCGAAATGTTACTAACATATTCTCCATCGCAACTCTGCGTGACTTAATTCGTTGGTTAGGACAAATATATAGGTCAATACTAAAGATCTCGCAGCTATCAGTGATACATATATTCATAACCAGCCTTCTCGCTTCGCGCATAGCTCTACTGGTAGGCACACCTCGCTCAGACCCATTTATAGCTTTTGTACCAATATACTCTCAGTGTCCGATTGTATGTTTGTTACGATCTTCTCGAGTCCACATATCAGCTATAGCGAATAATCGATTTACACTAATCGTATCTCTTCAATCTTCACAAAGTGAGTCAATATAGTATTGTTAATATACGCTCTATTGCAAATAATCGACTGAGAAACTCTCTCTCTATTGCATTTATCGTGCCTTGCCCGAATAATGCTAAAATATTAATACACAGTTATATTATATATTATATATTATATTAATAATAATATATATTTATAATTAATATTATATATATATATATATATATATATATTAATATATATATTATATATATATATATAATATAATAAATATATATAATATTATAATATATATATATTTATATATATATATACATATATAATATATATATTATATATATATGAATATATATATTATATTAATTAATTATATATAAATATATAATATATTTATAATTATAGAAAAAAGTTTCACACCTCTAGGGCATTAGTCCCTATCAAGTAAGGATGTGATGCACACACTTCTCTATATAGGCTCATATTTTTTCTCACCAAGTTATCTCGAACTTCTCACTGACTTGCATTGTTTGACGATACTACCGTGTTTGTCAGCGCAAGCCTCGCGCTCGTATGCTTCCTCGTGTGCGATTAAAGGGCTCACCGCACTACACGCACGTCACATACTAGCACCAATAATATTATTTATCTCGTTGCTCCGCACCTGACATACCGCACTTTTATTTTTTCTTCCTCACCCTACCGCACCGCACCGCACCTCACTCACCATATGGGTCGTACTATATAGAATAAATTTTGATGTGCTCGCATCTCGCAATCTACGCACCGCACTACAATAAATGAGTGACGCATACCATCGAGCACCGCACCGCACCGCACCTTGGTGCTTCGGTGACCATAACCCTAGTTAGGCATAAATATTCTGACTGATTAGCTAATTATTATAAAGAACTCAGTGGACTTGTAATGTTAACATGTTATTCGATGTAAGTTTATGTTAGGTTTATTACTTTCGTTTACATTATTTTTTTAGTTCATGTTTACTTATGTTAGTTTTTAATTGAATGTGTGATAAACTTTATGATGTTAGAGCTATATTCCTCGAGTATAATGATCGTATAATTATACATGTTACTGTTGAGAAGTATTTAGTAATATTTGATTAACTTGATGAGCTCCTTATGAGGTGCTTTTAAGTGACATTTATAAATAATGCTTTTATTACTTAACTGCTTTTAGTAGTTTATATATGCCTTGTAATATATATTAGTAAGATAGGTTAATCATTGATTGCATACTAATCGTATTTAAGTTGCTAATATACTTGGTGATATAGTACGTGGAGATTTCTTAAGAGATATGGAATGAATATTAAACTCAGTGAGATTTATTACGTGTACTATGGACAGTAATCGAGTATTCTTTTGTGTCTTTGCATATATATGAATATGATAATAGCGTTCATTTCAGTGCTATAGCGTGATCGAAGATTTAAGCTATGTTAGCTTTATGATGTGGAAGGTACTTTGTTACTTGAGGGTAACATATTCGTGCTACTATGATGTTATCGGAGAGGAATTATATACACGTATCAATCTGTTATGTAGTATTTATTTTCCTATATATATAGAGTTCGTATATTGATACCATAGTTAGTGATTTATTAACATTAACTTTAATACCTCAATCGATTATCTTAGTTAAGGTAGTCTCGCCAAAAATAATATAAATAAAAAAGATAAAAAGAATAGGATATAAGAAATAAATTATTAGACAAATATTGATCTGTGTATATAGAATTATCTCGGATTTTAACTGAATGTATAGAGAGAGAGAACCAGTTGTCGGATCTGTAATTTGCCAGTTTATTCTTCCTTAAGATGTCGTCTGCGTTAGGCTTTCTATGAACAATAATAGTTATCTACAGAGCTTTAACCGCGTTAGTATTCGGATCGTAGTGATTGCTAGACGTTAATAACATATTACATAAACTAGTATTGTGGAATCATACTTTTGTTGTCGTTATGAAGATTTTGTCAATTGTTTTTCGGGTTTTTCTAAATTAAGATTGTGTGGATACCTTTCGGATTTTTCTCGTTTCTGTCTCGGTAAGTTAGACATAAATTTGTACGCGATGTCTTAATAAAAAAGATTACACTGAGTTTTATGAATAGATATATTACATTATATAACCTATTTAGTTAAAAATTTTTGATTAGATTATCATTGTCTTCGATTGAAAGTATTGATGGCAATAATGATTAGATCGTTTTTGAACAAATATAGACAATATATGGAGAAAAAGAAAAGAATTGTTATTCTTACTGTACTATGAAGAATCGATATTATTTTTTTATGAGTTTACCCCTTTTATTTTATTTACTATTATAGGTTTTATATATATATATATATATGTTTAAGTGTGAACTTGTTTTACGCATGATAACATTTATTCCTGTTATAGTAAGATGTACTAAGTTGTCTTTGAATATAGATATCTAGTATAGTATAGAGTATACTAGGGTATATATATTAGTATACTATATACTTAGTTCAGATTATGATATCTGTAAGCTTATTTATTTACTGTGTGTGAATAACTTATAGTTACTCAATACATATAATTAGATATGTATATGAGTTTGTATAAAGAACTTGAATTTTTTATGTTTATGTTTATTCATAATGATACTCCGAAATTGTACCCTTTGATCAATAGTATATAATACAATGAGGACATATACAGTGCAGCATCCACTACTGAAAATGGTCGGAGTGAGGTGCCAAATTGTTGAGTCGGTTGTGATTCCTCCTCGGATTATCTTTCCAATTATCTCGATGCTGTTTTACGTACGATTATGGAGATTTTTACGCATTGTGGCTGTAACTATCCTTCGAACTTATGAAATCAAAGTCACTAACCAATAAGTAAGATATATATTATATTTATTATTTATTTATTTATATATTATATATTTTATATATTATTTATATATAATTTATTGATTTAATTTATTTTCCCGTGAATCTACTTTAATTCGTATTTTCTCGATAATCTACATATATCTAATAAATATATATAAAAGTACAAATACTAAATATATTAGTATCATATACTAACAATATATAATTTAATATATAAACTCTCTATAGGCACTCGGCACCCAACCGGAGCCAGCACCGGTGTCAGCTGATCTAATATTACCTATCCTCTGAGTTTCAGACTCCTTCTTTATTCTATTCCTCTTTATATATTACTAATCTTATATATATTATCTATTTAATAACCTTATCTTATTATCTTTTACCCTACATACTCGATGTTTTCATGGTTTATGGATTGTTTTGTTAAGTGTGATCTTTATATCTAACTATACATGCTTGTGGCTTCTTTTTTCTCCTACCTAAACAAATCTTATCGTCGGTAACGCCCCTGTGAATGAGCGTAGGGGATGCCTGGATACCCTAACACCGCGAGACCTTTAAGAATGAATCAGCAGATCGTCGATCTACCATCAACCATCCTCTCTCGTGGTATACGCTTTGATGCCGTAGAACTTTTATACCGTAGATTGACTCAACCATTGGCAAATAATTATATTAGTTTATAATAGTTAGTTAGTATATATATATAAGTTATTAACGATAATGTTATTTAATTAACTCACTAGTGACTACGCAGGGGCTTACTAGGGCACGTGTATATGGCCTCGAGCCAACTACCTCAGTTCACATACCAAGTAATTTCTAGAATAATTCACTTCTAGTAATAGTTACTTACTCACACAAAATTACAGCTCCAAATTACAACACTATCTCGATTTTTATAGGGATAGGGTCCCCCCGCTTGAGTGAGAACTACCTCTATACTAATATAATTCTTACAATATATAGTGTGTGATTACTGAGTAACCCTTCGTTACGGATCGTGTAATATATGGGTGCCTTATTTCATACTTTTTAAAATACTATATTACACTTTATGCTCCCTCTCCTTCAATTTTACACTCACTCATCTTAAATAACTCGTAACTTTGCATAGTCTTTAAAATGTAAGAGAATCATATATAAATAATTAAATATATACTGAACTTCTGGATATCATCTCATATGCGAAGAAGAAACCGGATATCACCACAGGGCTCTGAGGAAATTATAAAATCAACTATTGTTACATGAATCTATAAAGTGATTTCTTACAATCCAATAGAGGACCTTCTTACTAAAAGAGATAAAAAGAGTGAGAAATAAAAATTAAAGTTTCAAAAATTTTAGATCTAGGACATCTCTTTTTGTACAAAACATGTAGTATATAATAATATAATAAATAATATGAATAATCGAGTATTTTTAATATCAATCTTCAACTCCACAGACTTACAACATAATTAATAATATAATAATAAATAATAATTAAATATTATAATAAAATTAAATAATAATAATAAATTAATAATTTTAATTAAATTATAATAATAATACAGACAGATTCTGACTCTATAACTCGCATTATGAACCCAGATCCGAACCTAATTGTAATCAGGAAGCCGGTTAGTCTCACGGTGAATTGAGTATCGGGCCGGTTATATAAGTCGGTAGTCTCGTGATAAATAGTTCGGTATATAATATATTAGATTTCGGATATATCTGATGCCGAGTAGATAGAGTCTGAGTAATATCGGTATAGTACGTATAAGTCTAGTATATTATAATTCTCGGTAATGAGTATCGTGAGTAAGCATCTACAATAGAATATAAGACGTGCTTGAAAAAGGAAATATTATGCTGTTGATCTCACGTTGTCGGTTGAGTCGACCAAGCTTCAGAATGTCTCTGTACCGATAAGCGAAGAAGTAGGAATTAAAGATAAATATTTTTTAGAGTGGCTTCGCGACAGGTCTATATATCATTTTGATTGTATGACATTCGTTATATGTTATGAGGAGCAGACTTATATCCTAGAAAAGGTCCAAAACACTGATTTATAGCATGTTTAAGATCAGCATTCTTGTTGGTAAAAGAAGATTGGTACTGCGGAGATGATGGAATTTCAGAGTTTTATTTGAGTCTGCAGTATGAAGTGGAACGCCAGTAGAGGTAGGTGCGTGAAGAACTTAGGCTTCTGTTCGTATTATGCTCGTTGTAGCACGCTGGAGGCGGCCTCTACGTTGCCGCTGACAGTGAAGATTTCATAGATATGAGGGTTAATACGCGCTAGACCTTAATTACTACGTTCATACTCTCTCTTTAGTGAACTCTCGCTGTGAGGAGAGTCTAAGCTAGTATAACTATTTAAGCCTTAATCTTGTCATCTCTCTACATGATACACGTCACCACTAAGGTACGATGTGACGTGACATTATCGTGCGTATCCCCTCGGGGTAGCGACTCCCTACTCATATATATATAATAATCATACAGACTTGAAATTTTAATTACTATAACGTAGTTTCGAGCTTTTATATCTCCCATACTATATTGACTTTATAATATATAATCTCAAAGTATTATTCAGATCACTATATAGCTCTATATTAATATATACTTTTGAAGAAACTGTGGGCGTGTCCTATAATAGTTATGATCGATATGAGTGCTATCACAGAGTGTAGAGAGTTAACGGTAGGCACGGTAATCTTGGAGTATATTTAAGTTACTCATATTTAAGCATGAAATAGCTAAATGAAGTACAGAGTGGTACAACAAATAGACTACTCACACCTTTACGTTATTATTGTGAATCATACTCTATTATATTTGTATGTGCATACAGATCTCGCTGGGATTTTGTCTCTCGAATATTACATGGATTGAAGTTCGTATGTGCTAATAATATAATAATAATATATATAAATAATATTATGGTTCAGGGTGTGTGCAAGCGCTCTCAGCGCTACTGAGACGTAATCTCGATCTGCGTGAGACTGAGATTACGCTCCATCTAACTCAGTCTCGAATATACCTATACATCTCGTTGGCTTTAACTCTAATCTCGTAGGGTTTGGTGAGATAAGCCTAATAGTGTTAGTAAACGCGTATATAGACCTTACTACTCAGCAGCTATTAATTCGCAGAAAAGTGAATAGGTAACTGTTCGCTGCTCTTGAGACACGCGCTCAATATCTCTCGAGAGTGTAAAGGATGATCCACGTATTACCTCATAGGACTTTAGATAATGACAATTTACGCTTTCTGAGTAGATCTGTGAATTTTATATCTCATGTTTCTGTTATACTTTAATATAATCCTATATATACATTTAAGATTTATATATTCCATGGTATTAAGTACCAATATTATAATACCTCTTATATATTAACTTTTTTTAGATGATAAATAGTATATGATTAATTATATGGCATTCCTCCCCAACTCACCTTGTTGGTGAAATACCTACTATATTATAATTATATATATAATTAATATATATTCAATTAATATATATAATATCTATATATATATATATAAATTATTATATAATATATATAATATATTTAATTATATTATATAATATATATATATAATATATATATATATATATATATATATATATAATATATATTATATATATATATATATATATATATATAATATATATATATTAATATTTTAAATATAATATATATATTTTAAATATATATATTAATATTAATATATATATACTATATTATAGGTACTGCTCTTCATAGGTAAAGGCTTCACATGATGATCTTCTAAGCCGTAACTCGCCTAGTAAAGTACCTACTTTTAAAGGTGATTATATACGTATATATTATATAGATGTGTTTATAATATTCTAACACTTATGACTCATTATTTATATATAGATTTACATTTAACTATATATTTAAATATATTATATATATATTATTTAATACTTTTAACTCAATAGTAATATATGTAACTCATACAATTGCGTATTGCGTAGTGATTTAATATTATGCATATACTAACTTAATATTATATCACTATATACTCCATACTTGGTGGAGTTACATATTTTGTTCTAAGGATAGTGCTGTTGATTTCATTATTAACCCGACTGCGCTAGGAAGTGACATGGAAATATTACATAACATTGAAGTTTATGAGTGAAAGATATATTTATAAATATACGTGATGTACCTATCCAGGACCAACTCAAATTTAGAGCCTAAACTGGAATCTCGATACTCTCTCTAGGCAATATTTAGTATATATTATATTCACAAGCATCATACGTCCAAATGATTATTTATGATACATTAAATCAGTTGGATGTCGCGCGCTCGTCGATACTACTCCTGTATTAATAATGTAGATGTACTATATCTTGATGATCTCACAATATCTATTAGGTTTAAGTAAGCAATTCGACAAGATTTACCTGAGTAATAGCTATAACATCATATAGCTGTTAAACCTCGCATAAGTCATAAATATTTGTGGAATTAGTACTTATTAATATTGTATCTCGCAGTATAATACTAATACGAGATGTAAGTGTAGCACACTCAAGCGTATCTCGTATATTTGCTAATATGTTGTGCTTCTCATATAACCGTTATCGATGTGAGGCGGCTGATCCTGATATAAAAGTATCACTCTACATAGTTGAACTTTAATTACTGATAATCTCACACCATAGAAAATAATTAATATACCCTCATATTAGATTAAGATATTAATTCGTACTTAAACAGAAATTTCATATATATATGAGGAGGCTATTAATTTCACATGATATCTCACACTACTCAAATAACGTAAATCATAATTGTACCCACTTAACAAACATGTAATATATTTTTCTTCAATTAAGGTCCATTGTTTACTCTAAACGCGGTATGGTCAATAATGATCAGCGCTATTATATATATATATATAATATATTAATATTTAATAATATATATATTATAATACTTAGTTACTTGTGTTAAATTCATAATAAGCTTTCATACGGATAAATATGCCATCAGGTGACTTCAATTTTGTAGCCATTAAAATATTCTACTAGTTGATATCATGCCGCTGATATTCGGTTCTGCATTTCTAAATCTCAGTTATATTATACTTTACTGTCTTATATAGTTGATCTCATATTTTGTAAACCAAATATTTGGACCTATTGAATATCCATTTCTCTCTTTGAAAAAATAACTCAAATTTAATGAAACCATCATACCTTTTAAACTTGTTGAGCTTTTCATGTTCTGTTAAGCTAAGGTATATATACTATATTTTTAAACTCCTTTTTTACAAGGTGATTTAGGTATCTCTTACATCTCTATAGTATTACTTATCTAATATATTATTACAATATAGGTTACATTCAGTTTTTATGATTAATATATCATATAATCACCTATTGAGCTACCAGTGAATTAAATGGGTTATATTAATATACGTTAGATACATAATCATTTGATCACTCGATTAAATCACGTGGGATTTTTCTCTCACTCATTGTGCCATAAATACAGTAGTGATATAGTTTTATGATCTCAATATATTGGATGTATGAGTTTAGGTATATATATATTAAGCTCTTATAGTAATAAGAGTCTTTCCTATATAGATCAATATTAATATATATGCATCCATTAATTTTAACAAATACTGTAATAAAGAATAAATCAAGTATATAGTATAGTTAGATAACGTGTCCCAAGTGCAGTATAGATTTTGTACATAATATTTACTATACTCTATATATTGTATATAATACATATAGAAACACACAAATGAATATCAAACCCCTATATTAATAAATATAATATATAATATATATATATATATATATATTTATATTATAGTATTATATATTATATATATATGATATTTATAATTTATATATTAATATATAATTATATTATTATTAATTAAATATTAATATATTATTTTCTATATCTCATACAAAT